>JAJOZX010001435.1:465000-742500 GCA_023014485.1 Bathynomus jamesi | reverse complement strand
TAGAAACTGCTGGGTGGAAAATGCATGAGTAACTCAGTTAGATGGATAGGTTAAAATCCTAGGTTAGTTTAGGTTAGGCAATGCTAGGTCAAGCTATGCTATACGTACCGGGTGTTTCAAAAGCCCCTCACTAATTTGATTTTCAATTTTCTTTGCAGCTAATTGACCAACGACGTTCATCTTGTGGTAAACTCTTACTCAGTAGTTGAGAATTTTTTTGAGTCTACATTTGAAGTTTTGCTCCGTTTTCTTCTGCTACCATGCTGACTCTAGAGCAGAGGTGTAAAAATCGCTGCATGGCAGGAGGTTTTTCAATCTGTGGTCGAAGTGCAGCGACGATTCCGGGCAGTCTACGGACAGCATTATGCACCGGATAGGAACACCATCGTCGCCACCCACCGGAAGTTTATGGAGACTGGATCCGTAAAGGACAAACCACGATCAGGAAGACCTCGAAGTGGGCGGAGTGAGGAGAATGTCGAAACTGTCCGTGAGGCGTTTACTCAGAGTCAAGGAAAGTCCATTCGGCGAGCTGCTGCGGAACTGAACATCAGCGCGACATCTATCCAACGGATTTTGCGGCGTGGTCTCAAGCTGTATCCGCACAAGATCCAGGTGGTTCAGAAGCTGGAACCTCAAGACTACGATTGCCGGGTGGAGATGTGTGAGACACTGCTGCATCACTACGAAAGAGACCCATCGATCCTGGAGCACATGTGGTTCAGCGACGAAGCTCTCTTCCACCTTTCTGGTCGCGTCAATCGGCACAACACCCGCATCTGGGGGACTCACAATCCTGCGGAGATCCGTGAACATGAAAGGGACACGCCGAAATTGGTCGTCTGGTGTGCCATCTCCTCAGCTGGGCTGATTGGTCCGTTCTTCTTCCGGGATCAAGATGGAAATTCCGTGAACGTCAACGGAGACAATTACCTTCGTATGCTTCAGGAGTTCTGCATCCCCCAACTGTCAGCTGTAGCTGACATGCAAGAAGTCATTTTCCAGCAAGACGGTGCCCCTGCTCATTACTCGCGTGAGGTTCGCTCATTTCTGAATAAGCAGTTCCCGGATCGGTGGATTGGTCGCCGTGGTCCCATCGAATGGGCTGCTCGCTCGCCTGATCTTACCCCATGCGACTTCTTTTTGTGGGGCTACATTAAGAGCAAAGTGTACGCCACCAAGCCGCGAGTCCTCCCCACACTAGAAGAACGGATCAGGAATGCGTGTGCTTCTGTTACTCCCGAAATGTTGTCCAATGTCGGCCAAGAATGCGTAAAACGGTGGCTCGCTTGTTTCGAAAAAGACGGTGCCCACGTTGAGGTGTGCCAGTGACTTTCCAGTAGACTTATGAAGCCAAGTTTGATGCCACCAAAATTCTCATGAATCGTAGACTCAGCAACCAAATTGTCATTTGGTTCCTCTTGTAATTGCTATTTTAATAAAATTTTAAAAATAATGAGGGACTTTTGAAACACCCTGTATTATGTCCCGTTTAGGCTACGTTAGGTTAGGTTATATTACGCCCAGTTAGGCTATGCTAGGTTAGGTTATATTATGCCAGATTAGGCTATGCTAGGTTAGGTTTTATTATACCCGGTTAGGCTGCGTTAGGTTATAATATATCCCGGTTAGGCTACTCTAGGTTAGGTTATATTACGCCTAGTTAGGCTATGCTAGGTTAGGTTTTATTATACCCGGTTAGGCTGCGTTAGGTTATATATCCGGGTTAGGCTACGCTAGGTTAGGTTATATTACGCCCGGTTAGGCTATGCTAGGTTAGGTTAGGCTAGGTTAGGCAACGCTAGGTTAGGTTATATTATGCCCCGGTTAGACTACGCTAGGTTAGGCTATATTACGCCCGGTTAGGCTATGCTAGGTTAGGTTGCGCTAGAGTATACATTTCGCTATTAGGGCTGCTTTGCATGCATCAGTATATATATATATATATATATATATATATATATATATATGTGTGTGTGTGTGTGTGTGTGTGTGTGTGTGTTAATAATAATAATAATAATAATAATAAAAATAATACAAGAGTTAGGATAATTGTATGAATCATTTGGGTTGAACTCTGCGTCTGACCTTTGTCTGATGCACGCCCTTTAAGTTGATTTATACCCGGTTAGGCTGCGTTAGGTTAGGTTATATTATGTCCCGGTTAGGCTACGCTAGGTTAGGTTATATTACGCCCGGTTAGGCTATGCTAGGTTAGGTTAGGCTTAGTTAGGCTAGGCTAGGCTATATTACGTCACGGTTAGTCTACGCCAGGTTAGGTTATATTGCGCCCGGTTAGGCTATGCTAGGTTAGGTTAGGTTATTCTAGGTCCGTTTAGGTGATCCCGTCTCTAGGCCTGGCTTGGTGGAGGAGCGAGTTGCTCTCTTGCGCTCTCCACTGCACATAGCCAGGTACATCTGGCTCATCTGGTACCGTCCTGTGTCACGAGTCTAGTCTTCTCTTGAGGACTTCAACTTTGACCCCTGTAACGTTTCTGAGGCCCTTGGGAAGCTGGTTAAAAGTCTTGGCCCCATGACATCCATGCTAATTTCCTTCAGCGTTGAAGAGGTCCCTTGATAGGACTTTAGTTTGGTATCGCTACATATTCTGCCTTTCATATTGTCCATCGTTGTTTAGTTGGTAATTGGGTTTAGTTTGAGGTTTGGTGCCAATATATATAATATATATATATATATATAGATGGATAGCTAGATAGCTAGATAGATAGATAGATGGATAGGTTAAAATGCTAGGTTAGTTTAGGTTAGGCTATGCTAGGTCAGGTATGCTATATTATGTCCAGGTTAGGCTACGCTAGGTTAGGTCATATTACGCCCGGTTAGGGTAGGCTATGCTAGGTTAGGTTATATTACGCCCGGTTAGGCTAGGCTAGGTTAGGGTAGGCTACGCTAGGTTATATTATGTCCTGGCTAGGCTACGCTAGGTTAGGCTATATTACGCTCGGTTAGGCTATGCTAAGTTAGGTTATGCTAGGTTAGGCTACGCTAGGTTAGGTTTTATTATACCCCGTTAGGTTATATTATGTCCTGGTTAGGTTACGCTAGGTTAGGTTATATTACGAGTGGTTAGGCTATGCTAAGTTAGGTTTGGCTACGCTAGGTTAGGTTATATTATGTCCCGATTAGGCTATGCTAGGTTAGGCTATATTACGCCCGGTTAGGCTATGCTAGGTTAGGGTACGCTAGGTTAGGTTTTATTATACCCTGTCGAAGCAATTCATAATTCTTTATTGCTGGATAGAATCCAATCTTCTACGTTTCTAAATGTTTTTGTAACAATACGCTTTAATAGAATTCGAATCCTTAGGGCCGTGTTTAATTCGTGAATTGCACTGAAGAAAACTTAATTTAATATGTCCTAAAAGCTGGTTTAAAATTACAATAAATATAATGCAATAAATCCTGTTAAATCCAATTATTGAATTGTAGAAGGTGCAGTTATATGAGTTATGCCATAAATTCCATTTTTATGTAAATATTTATTATGCAGAGTGTCGCGGCAGGGCTGCAAGTAAATGAGGAAAAATGAGTAAGATACCCCGAGACAAAATCTATCTTGTTTTTAAAATCATATTAATATTTTTTATAATAAGGCTTAAAGATATGTATATTGGTCTTAAAGATAAATTATATTGAAACAAAATAATTGGCCAAAAGAGGAAAAATGAATAAGTTACCACGAAATATAACCTATTTTGTTTTAAAAATCATATTAATATTTTTTGTAATAATGCTTAAAGATATACAGGGTGTCCATAAATGTTTACCCTGAAAACAGTATGCTCATGTTTTAATGACGAATCTTACATCCGTTTTCTTTTTACAGGTGATCTCGTACACGCATAGAGTTTCTGTGCTGGTGTGTTTCGTCTACCGCATTCGCCGCTAGGAGCGCTGTAGTAGCTGTTCAGTTAAAATGGCGTCTGTGACAGAGAAGGCACAATGTGTTTTGTGGCTTGCAGAAACAAAATCTCCTGTCAATGTTCAGCGAAGGTTCAGAACAAAGTATGGAAAGAATTCACCTGATATTGAAGTTAATTAATTCGTGGATGAAAAATTTCTTGGAAACTGGAAACGTGGAAAAGGGAATGAGCAGTGGTAGACCATCAGTTTCCGATGGGACGGTGGAAAACATTCAAACTGCTTTCACACGGTCACCAAGAAAATCGGTGAGACAAGCTTCATGCCAACTAAAGATACCGAAGTCTACGGTGAACAAGGTGTTACACAAACGTTTGAAGTTACACGCCTACAAGGTACAAATTGTTCAAGAACTGAAGCCTGATGACTGTCCAAAACGGTAAGAATTCGCTATTGACATTTTGAACAGCATTGACGAGGGTAATGACTTCTTGTTACGCGTCTGCTTTTCAGACGAGGCTACATTTCATCTTAGTGCTAGAGTCAACCGACACAATGTACATATTTGGGGATCGGAAAACCCACGTGCCGTAAGGGAGCATATTCGGGGCAGTCCGAAGATCACTGTTTGGTGTGGACTAATGCATGACCAGATAACTGGTCCTTTCTTCGCTGAGAACACTGTTTCCGCAACTGTGTACCTGGATATGCTCACCAATTACGCCATCCCCCAGCTGCAGGACAGGCAGCCAACTGTCATCTTCCAACAAGATGGGGCACCCCCTCATTGGGCGCATGTTGTTCGTGAAACTCTCGACGCAACATTTCCAAATCGATGGATTGGCAGGGACAGGCCAATCCCATAGCCCCCAAGATCATCAGACATTACCCCCCAGCTGGATTTCTTTCTCCGGGGTCATGTTAAAGATTTGGTTTATGCAACAGTTGTTCTAGATATCAGGACATTGCGAGAACGCATTACGGATGAAATTGCAACAGTTAACCCACAAATGTTGGAAAATGTGTGGCGTGAGTGTGAATACCGTTTAGACATTTTACGTGCCACTAGGGGTGCACATGTGGAAGCTTATTAAGTTCATTAACTATGTACCAAAACTTTGTATGTTTATCTACTTATGATTAAAACTGTGTTTGAATATGAGTGTTTATTTAAAAGTTATAGCATGCTTTAATCAGGGTAATCATTTATGGACACCCTGTATTGATGGCTTAAAGATAAATTTATATTGAAACAAAATAATTGGCCAAAAGAGGAAAAATTAATGTTACCCCTAATTTAATTTCTATTTTGTTTTAAAATCATATTAATGCTTTTTATGTTATAGTTTAAGGATAAAATTGTCTTAAAGATAAATTTATATTGAAACATAATAATTGGATAAAAGAGGGAAAATGAATAAGTTACCCCTAATTTAATTTCTCTTTTGTTTTAAAAATCATATTAATGCTTTTCATGTTATAGTTTAAGGATAAAATTCGATTTTTTGTTTAAAAGATCGCCCCACCAAATGTTGGCGTAGAAGCCAGTGCATCCAGGTATTATCAGCCAGTTGGCACAGTGTATACATCGCCTGAACCCCGAAGAAGCGCACACAAACGCACATAGAACCCCTATTATTACACACACACACACACACAGACACAGCTATATATACTAATTATTTATTTATAGATGAGTTTCCAGCGAGAGAAAGAGAGAGAGAGGCGTCTATTTACTTTTGTCATTCATCTCTTATACAAAATGTCTTCAAAAACAGCATTTCTTTTTATTCCAAGAAAGCCAAAAAATACCCGAATTGTTCATTAGCTTTTCACCTCACCCTAGACCTAAAGTTTAACGGGGAATCCAGACATACCCGGATTATTCATTCTGACGATGGTCAAACTTTTCACCCCACCCTAGACCTACGGTTTAACGGGGAATCCAGCACCCCGCATCTTAACCACTAGTCACCCAGAATACCCTTTTTATCTACCAACCAACTGTGCAGAAGATGGGTGTGCTACGCATCTAATAATAAAAGAAATACACAGGGCTCTTTACACTGCACATTATTCCAACAACATGCGGAAGGATGTTCGTTTACCAAGCGCCGGTTGCAATCACTGGGCCTCGAGCATGGACCCGATGCAGTTCTCGTTTTCGTAAACATTTTTCATCCATCTTAATATTCATTCTTTTGGTTTGAGAAATCTATATATTAAATCTCTCATATGAAAACAGGTTTAATAATACGCAGTGGATATACGAAACGTATATTAAATTTGTTAATAAACAATTATTCTCATAGATTAACATTCAACAATCCTTTCTATATACTTTTATATTATTTTTATAAAGAAAATATCGCCAATTCAAAGTTAATTAACTGTTAATTTTTATAGAAAACAGAGTAAAATACATTTACATTAAATTGTCTTCGCATCCACGATACTTTACGTTTCCAGCCATTATTAAAAATTAACGAAAAATCTTAAAACGCCTATCTTAAGCTTTTTTTTAATTCCTAATACCCCATAAACTTTAAACGGATGCAAATTATCCCGATTTCCAAATTTATCTTCCAGGGTCGCTAAGTCATCTCATAAGTAATGTCTTTTTTCACGATAGATTAAGTTTAAACTAGTCCTACTCGGTTTAAGCATAAATTCTCCGAAGGTTATATCTAACAGGAGATCTATCGTGTTTCGCTACATACTTTACAGACCTTGACCAGTGAAGACGTGCGTTTTGCTTTATGTGAACCCCCTCATAAACATGGCTATATCAGAAGATCATATCAGGCATATAATGCTTTACGAGTTCAAAAAAGGGAATAGTGCTACTGAAGCAATGCGAAACATTCAGGACGTTTATGGCAACGATATTCTGCATGTGAGGAAATGTCAAAGATGGTTTCAAAAGTTTAGGAATGGTGACTGCTGTTTAACAGATGCAGCACGCTCTGGACACCCTGCTGAGTTTGATGATGACCTGCTGTTAGCCGCAATTGAAGAAGACTGTTCAACAACTGTCGAAGAATTGGCCAAGAAACTCAATTTATCTCCGTCCACCATCTATCGACATTTGCAACAACTCGGGAAAGTGCCTAAGTTAGGAAAATGGGTGCCACATGAATTGTCGGTCGACAATCTGAGGGTGCGGGTAAACATTAGCACAGCTCTTCATTCCCGTGAACTCCAAAATCCGTTTTTGCACCGTTTAGTGACTGGTGATGAAAAATGGATACTGTACCAGAATGTTAAGCGCCGTCGACAGTGGGTTTGTGCCGGAGAACCAGCGACACCACAGCCAAAACTAAATCTTCACCCTCGGAAGGTGTTGCTTAGTGTTTGGTGGGATAAAGGTGGTGAAATACACTTTGAAACCTTACCACACAACCAAACAATCACCGCTCAAGTCTACTGTCAACAACTGGATCGATTGAACACTGCACTAAAAGAAAAGAGCCCTTCTCTGGTTAATCGGAAAGGAATCGTGTTCCACCACGACAACGCACGTCCTCATACCGCTCGGATCACTTCTGCAAAAATTGAGGAACTTGGGTGGGAAAAACTTCCACATCCTCCATATTCTCCAGACCTTGCGCCTTCAGAGTATCATCTCTTCAGGAGTCTGCAAAACTAACTTGACGAGAAACAGTATACTTCTTTAGATGACCTGCACACCAGTCTTTGTACGTTTTTGGCCTCAAAACTGCCTGAATTTTATAAACATGGCATTGAAAAGCTTGTAGGACGTTGGCAGAGTGTCATTGATTCCGATGGAAAATATATATATATATATTATATAATATATATATATATATATATAATATATATATATATATATATATATATCAGATCATCCCATAAGTATTGTCGTTTTTTACATCGGAATTTGAAGGACAAAAAAAAACTTAACTGAAACTTTTTAATCTAGTATATTTTCCATCGGAATCAATGACACACCACAGGTACACACCACAGGTACGATAATAAAACAAAAGTTTATGACCCGGCCATTCTCTCCATAACCTTCCACAATTAAATTTTAATTAAATCATAAAATGCCTATCTTAAGCTTATTTTTGTTTTTTATTCCTAATCCCTCTTCCAGCGTCCCTAAGTCCCTCATATATATATAAATATATAAATATATATATATATATATAATATATATATATAAATATAATATATATATATAATATATATATATATATAATATATATATATATATATATATATATATATATATACAAACACACACCACAGGTAAGATAATAAAACAAAAGTTTATGACACGGCCATTCTCTCAATAACCCTCCACAATTAAATTTTAATTTATTTTCAGTTCTAGATGGCTGTAAAATCCCATATATATATAATTTAGGGTGTGCCTAAAATTGCAACTTCAAAATTTTGTAACGACCAGGATGTAATTTTTTTGTATTCAGTGCAAAAACCTAATGTACAAAATCTTATCAAAATTGAACAGTATTTAGGACTTGCTCAAAGATGTTGAACTTTAAATATATTTACCTTTAATTAACATAAACATTTACTTTCAATTAACATAAAAATTTACCTTTAATTAACATAAACATTTACTTTCAATTGCATAAAAATTTACCTTTAATTTTATTTGCCTTTAATTAACATAAACATTTACTTTCAATTAACATACAAATTTACCTTTAATTAACATAAACATTTACTTTCAATTAACATAAAAATTTACCTTTAATTAACAAACATTTACTTTCAATTACATAAAAATTTACTTTTAATTTTATTTACCTTTAATTAACATAAACATTTACTTTCAATTAACATAAAAATTTACCTTTAATTAACATAAACATTTACTTTTAATTATATAAAAATGTACCTTTAATTTTATTTACCTTTAATTAACATAAACATTTACTTTCAATTAACATAAAAATTTACCTTTAATTAACATAAACATTTACTTTCAATTACATAAAAATTTACCTTTAATTTTATTTAACTTTAATTAACATAAACATTTACTTTCAATTAACATAAAAATTTACCTTTAATTTTATTTACCTTTAATTAACAAACATTTACTTTCAATAACATTAACACTTAGCTTTAATCAACATTTTTGACAGCCTCATCAAACTTCTTTCGATGATACTCAACCATTTGAAGAAGGAACTGTTTCTGTTCCTCGTCACGTGTAAGGCTTTCATTGAAGGATTGCATGAGAGCAACTCCTCGTTCTGCCAAATCATTTGTTACTCTAAGAGATGACACAATTGCTTGAGCTTCATTGTAGGTTGCATCACTGGACCAGTCTGCGGGGTCTTTACCGAGAAAGGTTTCATCAATTCCCAAAATACTAAAGAAGTTTTTAGTTGATTTTGTCACAAAGTCAGCCAATGAACATGAAGAAAAATTTTTTATAGGGGGAATCCTCTTTGGAGGCTCTTCGGAACCTTATTGCAATCTCATGTTATAAATCATGTTTCTCTTCTCTTCATGGGATACTTTATTGTCAAAAAAACTTAGACCTACTGATATCTCAGATAAATACCACAAATGTCGTGAGAATGCAGTCAAAGCAACAGTTGAAACTTCTTTGTCAGCGTAGTCTTCAAGTGTTTTTAGAAGCATGAGATCGTTTCTTGGAGCATCACAAGATGACGTACATGTAAACCAATATTTAATGTACACAGTTGTGACGAACAGTGACACTCGTAACAAGTGATCTGCTAACATTCTGACATAGGAGAGGCGGGATCCCCTAATTGCAGTTTGACGGTGCTGAACAGAATATTGTTCTTGGAAAAGACACATTTTTATGGCATAAATTGCTCGTGCCATCCATCGAGCTCGGTGTACTGCTCCAGGTTTACGAAAAGTGATGCCTTGGGAGGGAGTACCTCCAAGGAATATAATGGAGAGTTCTAGGAGCTCTTGATAGTCTCCCCGAAGCTGTTTTGACTGCAACTGCTGAAGAGCAAATGCAACTAGACCTTTTCTCCTTTCTTCTTCTACCATGTTACCAGTATTTATATTAAGTAGAGTTTTATACTGCGTTTTATCAATATGAGGCCAAGATTCACGGAAATGAGAAAAAACTTCAATATTAGGTGACCTACCAGCATCATGCAGAGAAAATACTTTCTCTAACATAATTTCAAATATGTGATGGCGGCATGCAAGACTCAGCAGATCTTTCTCTAATTCTGTTTCAATTTTAAGGCAAACCCCACCTTTCAATCCAGTATTAGTTGGTGCAGTGTCACAACACAATGCAACTATTCTATTTTCTAGTCCCCATTTTCTTATTTCTGTCAGACAAGCATCAGCAATACCAGAAGCATTCCCAGTATTGAACTTTGGAACAGCAAGTAATTTTGTAATATCTTTACCAGACACTAAAATTGGTAAACGCTCTACAGTCTTCTGAACAGCTCCAGTATAATCATCCATAATTTTTCCATCCCAGTGGAGAGTAAGGGGTACTTTTGGATCAAAAGATGCTCGAATTTCTGCTGCTAGAGATTCACGATGTTTGTTTCTGGCTCGAAGAATTGTTCTGTGGCTAATCTGTAACTCACTTTTGGGAGCTCTGAGCAAATTAGATGAAGCCATTGCTGAGAAAACGTGAACAGCATTTCTGCTACTTATTTTTGTTCGATCTAGTGCTGCAGCAACTTCTTGCGTAACAACTTGAACACGACCTCTGTTAGAACACCTAGACAAAACAGCCTTATGAGCAATCTCTTGATCAAAATCAGCATGATCACTTTTATCAGATGATTCTCCTGATGATTCTAATTCTATCGATTCATTAATTGTTGCTGCTGATGATGTATATGCTTCCTGCAAATATTTCTGTTTCTCTTTTTGCCTTTCATATGCTAGTGATCGCTCAATTCTGCTAGCTTCTTTCTTTGAAAGTTTCATGTCTACTCCTATCATTGATCCACGACGGCCTTTTTCTCTTTGACCTTGTAAGAATAAGCGATCTTCCTCAATCTTAATCAAACTCATGGCATCCTGGTGTGCAATATCAAATAAATCATCCAGTGACTCGCCAAAAATATCACGTTTCTTGCTTTCAGTAGATGTTGATCTATTTATGTTTTTTTGAGTGACTGCCATTCTTTATGAAGACGTACAACTCTCTCACGCACATGTAATTCAGTTGTTGTAGGTATACGTGCTCTTTCCCAAATCGGCAAAATTAAACGAACAGTTTTCTTAACACTTTCCTTCAGACTCATTTGTTTATCAGTATGAAAATTAAATAACACTTTTAGTACATCACGCCTTGATGGTAACTTTGCAGCACTAAATTTTTCTTCACATTTACCAACTAACCAAATATCACTGTAGCGTCTTGTTTTCATTGCCATTCTTGGTAGACACTAAAAGCAAAAAAACTGAACAATTACTGTATGTAGCTGAGCAGAAAAACACAGTTTAACACAACCCACCAGCAGTGCTTGAGAACAACGACTGACGTGTCATGTGTGCCAACTGGTGCATAGCTGCTTTCCTTGTTTGTTTACGTTTAAACCTGTATAGACGTGTAGAGAATGTGTGACTAATACTTGTTCAGTAGCTCTATAACTCCACTTATGTGAAATACTTATATAAGAAAGAATGCTTTACCAAGAAACATAATGTGCAGAACTTGACAAATTACTAAAAACATAGCTAAATACTGTAACATTAAATGCTGTTGAGCAAGTCCTAAATATTGATGCAGTTCCTTCAATTTTTTTGTGTTGCATTTCTACATTAAATTGAACAATAACACCCTGTCGTTAAAAAAAATAAAATTAAAAATTCACTTCTATGTAATTGGCACACCCTAATATATATATATATATATATATATATATATATATGAGGGACTGCGCCGATTTCCAAATTTATCTTCCAATCTCGCTAAATCCCTCATATAATACACCACAGGCAAGGTAATAAAACAGATGTTTATCATACATCCGCTCCACAATTACTTTTTAAAATTATTTTAGATGGCTGTAAATCCTTCATATAAATTTTTATTTCCCACACAAAACCTCTCTCTCTCTCTCTCTCTCTCTCTCTGAACGAATAATTTCTGGAAGAAATCTATGGAATGGGTAAGTTATATCTGACACGCCCTAGAATTCACGGATCAGCCAATTACACCCCAGTGGGCGGAGCCCCACGACCTCTGGTTTGTGGGTAGTAGCACTTACACGTTATGCCCCACGCAAATTTCACCGACGACCAATGGAAACTCGTGATTCCGCTATAGGGAGTGTTTACAATTAAGTTCGCGTATATAAAAGGGGGCTTTTTCATCTGGAATCCACAACAGTTGTATTTGTCAACCAGTAGTTACAGAAATATCTCGTCAGGAGCCAATCACAAAACCTTTACGGCTACCCGCAGTTGTTTGAAACTGGAGATGCCGCAGCGCTGTCTACAATTCATCTTTTCGAAGCGGCAGACCGGAGTGATCTTCTCTCCACACAAAGCATTGCAGAAATTTGCGATGGAATACAAGAATCATCCGTTGAAGACGACATTAAAATGTAAGTAATTAATTTAATTTGTGAATCGGGCTTTATGCTCTGGTTCATTCATTGCCTGTGTTAGTTAATTTATAAAAAGCCATAATAAATGCGTTTTGAAAAACTAGTTTGTGATTTAAGCGGAAGGCCGGGGTATGTATATATATATATTATATATCGCTTCATTCAGTGCAAGTGTTATAATTTATAAAAACTCTCAATAAAACGAAGTGAAACGATATCTGCACAGGGGTCGAGGCCCATGGGGAGGCAGACGATGCGTAGGACACCCAGCTAACTTATTTTTGTAAACTGTCAAGATATCTGCTTTGTGATTATAATTTGCTGGGCGCCCTAATCGGCGTTTTCTCTTATTGTAACTCTTTCCCCATATATATATATATATATATATATATATATATATATATATGTGACAACAACCAGGCTCGTTACCCGGTGCTGGCACATGATGCGTAGCACATCCATCTAATCTTACTTTTGAAACCTGTCAGGATATCTGCTTTGTGATTATAATTTCAAGGGCGCCCAACTCGGCATTTTCTCTTATTGTAACTCTTTAAGTAAGGGGTTCCAAAAAACCTTAGCCCCCCCCAATTTGCAGCTTACATGTTTACTTATATCGAAATAGTTTTTAGTGATTATAAAAATATATAAAATTCTTTATTTATTGTAGGTATTAAAATTACTCTAGCTGATAAAGTGATAATATAATGGCTTCTCAATTAATTGGTGATTCAGAGAGGCAACGTGTGATAGATCGCATACGAGCAATAACATTTCGGGAAGCTCGTGATGCTGGAGCCACCTTTATAACACGTTCATGGGTTACCAAAAAGTTGCGGAGAAGTGAGGACTTCGTCAAAAGAAGTTGGAATAAAACTTTGAATGAATGTGAAATGAATACAACCAAATCTGGGCGCCCAAATTTGCTACTCTTTCAGGAAACAAAGGACATCATTGAAAGCGGTACGCGTAAGTGGAAAAACAGCTGTGCTAAACTTTCTAGAGAGATCGAAGTGTTGAGAGGAAAGATCGTTAGTGGTGAGATCATTCGACTGTACCGTTATAGGCAAGGTTTAAAGCCTTGGCATGAACTTCCAAAGCCAAGAAAAACTTAACTTAACATAACATCGATGACAGAATGTGGTTTGCCCATTATCTTGAAGATTGGGATGTGGATGATTTCATGCATTTAGCTGTCTCTGAAGAATTTTTTTGTTTACTTAAAACGTAGGCCTAACTACCAAAATGATCGAGTGTGGTCCACAACACCAGATGAAATCGATGACAATGAACATTATCGCGAATTATTAAAAAGTCCAGACTGTGTTGGTGTGTTTGTTTTGTTCACTGCAAAGAAGCTCATGTGGGTGCTGAAGCCAAATGGTCAGAGTTGGGATGGACAGTATTTTCGTGATATTATTCTATCCCAGCATGTCATTCCTTTTCTAAGAAACCCAAACAATGTTATGGATGTCGATCAGGTCACACTTCTGCTTTAAGGCATTAGCCACTTAACAGTTGTTGCGGAACCATGAGATCGATTTCTTTGGAAATGAAAAATGGCCAGAAAATTCTCCTGACCTGAACGTCTGTGAACACATTGGATCAGTTATAAAGGACAAGGTTGAATGTCTCTTGTTTCAAGAACCTGCAGCAAATCGATTTTCGAAGGATACAATGACGCACCACATTGAAACTGTTTTAGCAAATTTGCGTAACGATCAAGATCTATTCACGTCACTTTTGGCAAGCTACCCAAAGCGAATTCAGGCTGTCTTGGAAGCCAATGGCGGGAACACCAAGTTTTAATTGTTTTTCATTAAATGCAGGAGTAAATTCTCTTTTGTAAGGTATGTTTAGTTTTACTATACCTCTAACGGTTTAGGCCATGGGCGTGGGGGCTCAGGATTATTGGAGCCCCGTACACCGTTTCAGGCTCGTTTGGGAATATATTCGTTCTTAGAAGCACACTAAACGTGTTTCACGGGTGAAGATCACAAAGCAAATATCTGTAACGTTGACCTGTAGCTTCTTTATAAACTTCCAAAAACTCCTTACGCTGATTCGGGAACACTTGATTGGCTAATACCCCAATTTGTGACAAATCTCTATGTTGCGCGAATAAGGCTACATATTGTGTATTTAACGACACATCGCGCATTTATCTATTTTTGAAAAATAAATTCTGATTGATGAAGAACACGCTTATGTTAAGATGGTGGGAGAACACTGCTAATGTCTCGACAAATGTTTTATCCATTTCCAACATGAGATCGTCAATCACAATGACTATGCTCATTTCTCTTCAACGAATTAACGTCATATACGCCTTTGTGTGAACAAAATATCATCTTGGAACTCGTTGAACACTGACTGGTACGTCGAATAGTACCATATTACTTTATGCACAAATTTTGAGAACATCTCCCCCTTATATTTAATGATTTTAAGCATAAACACAGTTTTACCACATCCTGTAGGGCCAAATATAATACACGTGGACGGGCTCGTGAACCTAAATTTTTCTACAGGTTCCCTCTCTTATACGTCACTACCCTAATTGGAACATTTACAAAATATAATAAAAATTTAAGTGATGTTCTTTATATTCTCCAATCTTGTTTTTCTTCTTCCACAGAACCGTGAATGACGACGAGGTACAGCATCACGTCCCCATCTTCGATATTACAGACGACCCCGATGACAGTGTAGTTGCGGTTACAAACTCCACCCTCGCTGACGAACCCTCACCAGCGACACCAGCGACACCACCATTGGCAGTTCAAAGCGGAGGCACGATGATGAAGAACCTTCCACGTCCGGTATAAAATGTGCCATGAGTGTACCGGTTGTTAGCTCCCCAGTAATAGAGCCCCAGCCCCCCTACGTCTTACGACACAACCCCTACACTAGCTCCTTCCTCAATTAAAGTTGTACCCCCTTATTCCTGTTCAATTCTGGGTACTTCCTCCACATCAGCAGCTTCTCGTTCTGTAGAGGAAGGTATAACATTCGAACTGGTGCGCACCACTAACCCCGCCCCGTCCCTGACTAGAAATCTGTGCGTAGTCAGGGTTGACCCTGGAACCCTGTATAGCAACAGTGTTGAACACGTACTGCGGAACGAAGTTCAACGTATTGTGGAGTTTGCCCTTCAGAGCAGCGACGAACTTGAAGTCAGGACGAGTTTGCCCTTTGGGTTCCGGTCAGATGACGAGGATGTAGATGATTTTTCGGTAGTAATACCATTCAGACGCTGGCCGCTGTAGACATAGAATATATCTTGGGCCGTATAATGCAGGCTTCTCAAAGTAGTACAGCCTTCAATATGGACAACTTCACGGTAGATATTGATATTGACAGAGTATTCCGGGTTGCGGGTAGTAGAATGGGCGCAAAAGGAGAGAGTGCAACGCAATTGCAAATGTTGATCAATGTTGCAAGGCACCAGTGCCAACCCCTCCCCCATTTGTTGCAAGGCACCCCACAGGGCCAGTGCCATCCCCCTCCTTGCTGCAAGGCACCCCCCATAAAGGGGAGGGGGTTGCTGCAAAAGCAACAAGAAGGGGTTATGCAACTTGAAGGCGGAGTTATCCCCCAAGAGAAAGAGAGAGGAGAAAGAGAGAGAGAGGAGGAGAGGTGTTCGCCTGGCAGGAGCGAAGGGCATATTAAGACTTCAACCGAGGGGCCGTTTCCTTAATATGTTCCTAATCAGCCACCTAGCTTACTCAGCCAGTTGCCTTATCTGAGTGAGTTGCCAGATTGCGTTATTTATTTAATTAAAGCATATATTCTGGCTTAATCAGACAGTTGGCTTAGAAGGCTGAGTTGCCAGTTTGCGCTATTTAGTTAATTAAAGCATATATTCTGGCTTAAACCGCCAGTTGGCTTAGGTGTAAATGGCCTGTTCAGGTGTACAGGGTGAGTTGCCAGATAGCGCTATTTATTTAATTGATGCATATATTCTTTACAGTTGGTTTAGAAATCCGTTTTGAAAGCCAGCCAATTGATATAACTAAATGCCGTGTACAACCAAAAGAATTAAATAAAACACCATTACATCATTCTGATTAATTAGACGAATTAATGGAATCAGAAATATATAGAAAATAAATATACAATGGAATATATATGATAAAAAATGATAATAGCATACGAACGATGAATATATAATAAACAATGGAATATATATGATCAAAAAATAATAATAGCATAATAAATACGAACGACAAATATATAATAAAAAATATACAAGACTTTGTATTATCAATATATTAGAACAAAAAAAAATATATATACAGTTATATTAAATAATTAAATATATTGAAAATAATAATGTACGAAATGTACAATCAACTGCATATTAGTACAGGAAATATATATATATACATATATACATATATATATATATATATATATATATATATATACACACAATTAAATAAATAAATATACATCAAAATACTTTATGTTCTACGGCGCAAAACGCTAAACTCACAGGTAATCGAGTCTACATTCACATCGTTATTACTTTGCACTACACGGTAAAACCGTCCAAGCAACACTTCACCGCTCAAGTTACACGGATGCCTGTACTCGACATAAATGGCTTTCATATCGTTCAATACTATTTTTGTGCCCACTTTACATTCGGTTGGCAAATTATCTTTAAACACGGCTAGAATACAATCAAAAGCACGCACAAAGAGGTCATCGTTAACCACAACATCATTTTTAAATACAAGTTTATAAACACTCCTTTCCAATCAAGGGTTTTTTCTTAAAGTCTCGAACTTTTCAATCGTGAACTCTTCTTCACTCTGCATAGCGGCAATTGAAATAATCTTCCAAGTCGTAACGACAGCTATTCATTATAAAGAGGTACAGCTCTTCAGGGTGAACAGTGTAGGCAAGCTCTGCCCTGTACCGCTCAAGTACTTTGTACCAAATTTCAGGATATTTCGAAGAATCTAAACCTTTTAAATATGCATCCAGCTCTAGACCATTCACGCCTTGTTCGTTCCTACATTCGATAAATCCGTCGAGCAGAGCAGTGTATGCTTATTCAAGAACCGTGTCAAAATAAGTCATATCCGTAACACGAGCGTCTACTGTAATATAGGCTTCAGCTTGCGGAATCCGACGATTTCAAACATTCTGTCGGGGATGAAACGGTTTCGCGTAGGGACAAGAACGTTATTATCAGATGCATTCTTCCACATCAGTCGTATATCAATGCATGGCTGACCGTTATTTATACACAACGTGCAAACAACGGCATATGAGTGGGCGTCACTTATCTGCTCTCTTCTTGTACCTACACCTGCAGATATTTTATAACGGTCCTCTCCCCACTTCTCAACTATCACGAAGACTCTATTCATCTCCTCAACACTTAAGTAAATAACATTACGTTTGCTTGCTTGCCTGCAAATAGTTTCAAGTACATAGTTAATGGTGCCGGTTTCACGCCTGAATACGCGCAATGACTTCGTCACGGAGACTTCGTACGCGGCATTGAGAATACTTCTCAAAGGAAGTTCCATCGTATTCGCACTTCCAGTCGGTTCAAGCTCTGAGATGACTATGAGCCACAGGTGGACGGATCGGCTCGACGGCCGGAGTGAGTCATGCTGATGAAACGTGTACAGGTTTGTTCGAACTCGTGTGTTTCGTGAGGTACACGGGTGGGCGGCTCGCTGGGGGAAGCGAGTCACACCATAAACTGCTGAAGCGTGTACAGGCTTGTTCGAACACTTATGCCCTTGGACAAACAGAATTTTCCGCTACATGAAGCAATACCGGTTTTAATGTTTTATAACACACCAGACGTTCATTTCCACAAACTAAACATCTTCACAATCCGGTGCACTATTTGAGAGAAACATATGTCCATATTTATCCTTTCGGTTTAACAAGCGATACTCGTCTCTAAAGTCTGTTAAAAACTCACACAGCCCATTAGCCACAACTTCACTACAATCCTCGTCATGATATATATTAATATATTGGTAAAAAAACATACAGAGTCCTACGACGGTCATCCATTCCAAATACGACTACACGTGCATTCATTTCCTGCTCAGCCCTTCTTAGTTCTTCAGGACCCATATTTCATTCAAACTCAAGCTTACAATCTGAAGCCATGCGCTTAGAACACTTCTTTTTTTATGTCCTTTTTCGTTTAGCGCCACGTGTTGGTAACACCTTCTTCCGGACAGCCCTCTTCTTCTTCTTTCCGCCACCATGTATTTTTCTCTTTGCATCTTTGATGATTTCGTCCCGTGTGCGTTTTAAATGTATGTTTAGAACTTCTTTTACTTCAGTTCCACCCATTACGTCTTCTACCTCGTTAAAACCTGATTGTAACGCCTTCCTCCCTAGATATCTAGCACCCCTCTTCAACAATGGGACAGCGATGCGTAGTATGGTTGAATAAATGCAGCCAAGCCCACTCCCACGATGATATCTCATCCCTCGATAGAGTGTGAGAGGCCTTCGAGTCATTAAAATTGAATGCGACGAAAGTGTAGCTTCACTGTTAAGCTCCCCACACCGAATGGGAATTTTTTCCCCTCATTCGTTCTTATATATTTTGAAATATTGGTTAATAGATTAGTCGCAACATTCACATAATGGGGCTTGTCATATGTAATGCTCAAACTCTTCCCACTATGGTTGGGAATGTGTATAATGCGCAGCAGGCGCGCTTGGGTGTCCCCAACAAATTGATGCTCCACGATATTGCTGTAAATATAGCACATGCCTTGAAATGGACAGCTTTAACCCAATTTCTCCAACTTCAACTGATACATTAAGCTGGACAAGTCATGTTGTGCTTCGTGAAAGGTGTCTCTTTGGAGGGCTGCACCATATCGACCCTCGGCAACAATTGTGAACAGCTCTTTGTCTTTAATATTTCTACTAAACGTTGATTTTAACTTCAGCGTGAGTGCAGGCGTGTTTATATTTACGACTTCAAAAGGTAAGTCGTTTGTCATGTACGACTTTTCAAGACTCTTGTTTAACCCCGTCACAATGTCCGTGGTTGTGTCATAATGACCGATTGCTAGTGCTACCTTTGTACTATAGTACTGTACCTCACCAACAGGACTGATTGCATAGTGTTGTCTAAGGTTATGCCTAATTTTTCACACTCATCGACTCTTCTAAGGATCAGAAATATATCTGTTCATTTTCAACAGTTAAACATTTAGTGGCTAGCTGGAATTCACAAACACCAACTTCGTACGAATCACGTACAGACAGAGAAGAAGAGGACGGGAGTGTGACATAGAAGTGGTTAGGCGCCATGTTGCATACTATTTAAGCTTCATTATTGCAGCAGCTTTTATATAGGTGTTGAAGCTTTCTGGGTAACCTAGCCATTTCATCAGGTACATTTTTCTCTTTTCTGAACCTTTGCTGCCTAAATTTTTTTCAATTTTAAACATTCTTTCCTAAATTAAAAGACACTTTCTGCAACTCCTCGCGGTAAAAGCCTCCTGCGATTTCCTCCCCGTTCAAATCTTCAACGTAATACATCATTATCTCGCCTTTAGGACTCATAGCACTAACTTTAAAAATTTCACGTGTCCATTCTTGCTCAAATCCCTTCGCGAATTTATTTCCCGAACGCGATAGCCTTACATAATCATTGATTTTGAAACGTGTAGAGTGTGGTTGCGGTGTTCCACCACTTCTCACATCAGTCTCTGGGCGCGTACCTCTTTCTAAATCTTCGATAGGTGTTGTGCCAATCGTACGGTGGTGTGAACGGTTGTATGATGAAGCCAATGATCCCAGAATGTTTATATATCTATATGTGTTTTTATGGGTAAAATAGCGATGCTTGCGTTCCTTTATGGTATGTTGAGCTCTTTCAGCTAAAGAGGACTTATGTATAGAATTGCTAATGTAGTAACTGATCTTAAACTCTGTCAGCATGTTCTAAAAAGCACGGCCTATAAATTCTTTCCCCATATTCGTACAAAAATAGCTAGGAACCCTGTTTTCTTTCAACATCAGCGTTTTGGTAGCTTTAGCAACTGTTTCACGCGATTTATTTTTCAAAGGAATTAGCCACAGATATCTAAAGAATACATCTATTATGAATAGGATGTAGCGGTAGCCATCATTATACACTGAATATCTTTGAATGTCTGTTAAATCCGCTTGCCAAATAGTCAATCGAAGCCGCTGTTGTCCTGGCCGTTTTAAATCTTTTTCTCATCAGCTTATGAAGTGTATAAGCATCCTGCTCCCGCAAAAACCGCTCAACATCTTTTTTCCCTACTCCATCATTGTAAACACCTCTGCACAGTCTATTAACACCGCCATAAGAGGCGGGGTTAGAAATGTCATAATAGCGTTTCCTTAATATGTTAACCATTTGCGTATTTTAGGGACACGTGGAAAAGGTTGGCCGTTTGTTCTCTTCTTTCTCCTCTTCAGAGATGCTACCTTTGGGAGCGATGGCGTACTCAGTTGTGACACATGCGAGACTTGCTCCAAGTCTTTTAACGTATTCAGATTTCCTATCAATGTTTTGGGGACATTTATTTGTTGTAGTCTTGTTTTAATATGCTGCCATCCTATTGGTGAGGGCCTGTCCCACCTTCTCACCAGATCATGGACAATGTCGTCGATATTGGATCCCTGTACCCTTGTCCCTTCAACAATGACCTCGCCTGTATCGGTCCACTGTATGATGGGGTCCTCACTCAATAGATTATAAAGACTTAAGCCTTTATTCCTCAATGTATGTGGGAGACTGTTTTCTAATATATGCACGATGTGTTACGTTCCGTTATTCTTTGGCTGTTCATCTCTAACGTCGGGACCAGGTCCTATGTCGCCTAATAACCACGGGGAGCCTCTTGGTACAAGATCCTTTTCTCATCAGGTGACTTGTCACTGTTTAATAAGGCTAACAATTCGCTTTCCATTCTTTTAAGCCTACTTTTACGGGGTTCTAGAACCGTGTCTGGATTCTTTGAACTTTGCAGTGAAGCATACACCTCGTGCGGAATCACTACCACTTTCTTCATTATTTCAATCAAGTCAGTAAAGGTCACAAAACTGAAAATAAGATGTGCAGGAGTGATCCCCCCTCTGTGAACAGTAATTCGCTTTTTCTTCCCCACAGTTTGACTTTTACGAGCGAGCGCACGTATTATGGTCTTGTAACGACGTAGGCGATCCTTCTGAGGGGGATTCATTGGCACTTACATTTTATAACATTAAGGACGATTTCACAGTTGCATTTTAAAAAGTCTGTGCCGACATTTTTAACAAACATCTGTTGCAATGCCCGGGGCAATCGTTGATAGATTTTTATTAATTCACGATATTTCTTCAGTCTATTTGTCATTCTGGAATGTACACCGTTTGAGGCTTGTTTGGGAATATAATCGTTCTTAGAAGCACCCTGAACGTGTTTCGCTGGTGAAGGTCACAAAGCAAATATCCGTAACGCTGACTTGTGGCTTGTTTATAAACTTCCAAAAACTCTTTACGCTGATTCGGGAACATTTGATTGGCAATACCAGTGGCGTACTAAGGGGGGTGCGAGGGAGGCGGTCCGCTCCGGGTGACAGCCAGTAGGGGAGTGCCATCGGGAGAGTTGAAATACCAGTACAAGTTTTCAAACCAAATGAAAATACGCAAAAGAAAAAAAATTTAAAATGTTTAAACTATTACAACAGCTTAATGTTAATTTCCACTATAAAATAAATTTTTATTTTTATTGGCAATACAAAATTTACAAACGAAAAATTAAATATTTGATAAAAATTACATCGAAAGGCGAACGTTTGTTGACGTTTTAGTCATCAGTTTGTTGAGCATAGCCAGCTGGCTGCAACTGACATTTCAAGACTTGTTCACTTGACAATGTGACTCCACATACATGACTAACATGAGGTATGTTTTATTAAATAATTATGATAAAGCATAAAGTGCTGGTGTTTATAACAATATCATGGTACTTATACCAGTGTCCAGTAATTTTTGATAATGTAGTATCATAGTGATGTTTAAGTGTTTATAAATGATAATTAATGATAATTAATAATGATAATAATAATGATAATTAATTGTCTCTGCTTGTCTGGTTTGATAATCTGATAACTCAATGGGTATCTGGTTGGAAAAAGTTTGAGAACCACTTGTTTGAAGCTTTTCTGTTGTAATAAATTTTTTTTACTTCATTATTTACTGGATATACTGTTAATTTTCATTTTGTCAGTGGTCTAGTTATTTGTGAGTAATGCTCATAATTTTCTGCTTTTTTAGGAGTCGTGTTTGCACTTAACCCCCCCAAAATAATAATAATAATCACAGACAATTTATTCAGTTCATGTATTTCAAGTCATAATAGTTCATGCTTGTTATGCATTTTCATGCTTTATATCTTTTGATTTTAAAATTTTGCAGAAAACATCCACTATGAAGCGAAATCGACCCAGTGGATTCCAAAAGAGAAAAATGAAGAAGGCAAGAGAAGAGGTGGCTCAGGTAATGTCCGGATCAATTTTGAAGTATGTGACGCCTTCAACATCAAGTGCAATAGGAGAAAGTCCTGAAGATATTCAGCCTGGTGAATCTGAAGGGCAAATACAAGAAGCATCTTCACAAGAGGATTCAAATGAGAGAGAGAGCAAGGATTGGAGGATGGCAGTTCATCTTCTAAAAACAGTGAAACTGATGAAGAGGAAAGAGACGGCAGCAGAAGTTCACACCAACAGGAAGAAGACTCCGATGAAGAAGAGGAGACGGATAGATTTTCAATTTATTCTGATGTCGCTGCTTGGCCAATCCCGGTTCCAAATGACTTGAGAGTTGATCTTATTAAGAGGGGAAGTGAACCCTTCCAAAATAGGGATTGACCTTTCAGTGCAGTTCAAAGACAAGGAGAGAAATCCAAAGGGAAGAGTCGACAGCTGACCACTGCATGGTTCTATAAGGCTCTGCCAAATGGCGAGAAAGTTTTGAGAACATGGATGGTATACTCTCCATCAAAATAAAGTTTGTTTTGTTTTTGCTGCGACTGTTTGCTCTTGATGACAAAGGAAATGGAACATCCAGCTTTGTCACTGGGTTTCAAGCATGGTGGAAGCTAAACCCAAAGGTGTCTGACCATGAGGCTTCTGAGCAGCATCTCTCATGCCTGGAGAAATAGAAGACCTTGGGAGCAGGGTTGAAGCTTCGAAAAACTATTGATCAAGTTCATCAAGCAACAATGGACAAGGAGAGGAAGAAATGGAGGGATATTTTACATCGCCTCTTGGACGTAACCTTGTTTCTCGCTCACCAGAATCTTCCTTTTCGTGGTCACAAAGAGGACATGTCATCAGCAAACAAAGGAAACTTCATGGAATTGGTAGAGTTGCTGTCAAATTATGATCCAGTTTTGAAAGAACATTTTGTAAGAAAAATAGTGGCTGATATCAAGAAAGCAAAGTATTTTGGGATTCTTTTTGACAGCACTCCTGATGTGTCCCACACTGATCAAATGTGTGAAGTGGTCAGATACGTCCATATTGAATGTGACAAAGTTGAAGTAAAGGAATCATTCTTGGGCTTCTTCCCTATTGCCGGAAAGACTGCTGCTGAGCTCACAGGGGATATCCTGAGACATCTGGAGGGAGATGGACTGGACATAAACCTGTGCCGTGGTCAAGGATATGACAACGCTGCAACTATGGCTGGGATTCATGGTGGTATTCAGTCAAAGAGAGAGATTAATCTCAAGGCTTTGTTTGTGCCTTGTGCAAATCATTCTCTGAACCTTTGCGGAGTGCACTCATTTGGAAGCGTTTCTTCATGTGACATTTTTTTAACCTTGGAGAGAGTCTATTCCTTCTTTTCAGTCTCAACTCATCGATGGGAAGTGCTGATGGAGAATGTAGGCATGACAGTCAAAAGACTTTCCCAGACAATATGGAGTGCTCATTATGACGCCGTGAAACCAGTGAAGGCAAATTTTGAAAAGCTGACCTCAACCCTTGAAGTACTGTGCGATCCCAAAGAAAATGTGGAGACAAGAGGATCAGCTCAGATTTTGCTGTCTGCTGTATGTGATTTCTCTTTTTTGAGTTACCTTTCTTTCTGGTGTGAAGTTGTGGAAGAAATTAATCTCACACAAAAGTATTTGCAAACAGTTGGAACCAGCCTTGAAAAGTGCACTGTGAAGCTCCAAGCTCTAAAACTGTTTCTTGAAGATCAGCGCAATGAAATTGTGGAGAAGGCCATTCATTATACAACTACAAAGTGTGAGGAAATGGACATTTCTATGGAGAGAAGAGGGAGAGTAAAGCTCCGGAAAAAGGATGCCAGGAGAGATGGCAAAGGATGCTGGTCTCACGTTGCCAGAGGAAGTAAAAAGGGCTATGTTTGAATGTCTTGATCGCTTTCATCAAGAATTGGAGATTCGTTCTAAGGCAATGGATCAACTTCTGTCAATCTTCGCTGTTATTCAGCCAAACACTTTGGTTGTTGCAACAGAAGAAGAACTTCGGAGGTATATTCCAAATTTGACTCAGATTTTCGATGAATTCTCTGATGAAGATGTCAGTGTGGAAATTGGACGACTTCGGAGGCATTTGGAAGCTGCCAAAATCAGCGTTGAAGAGGCAAAGAAATGAACAGCATTGCAGTTTCTGGAGTTTATTGTAAAATGGGATTTTTGTGAATCTTTGCTAAACTTGTCATTGTGTTTGAGATTCTTTTTGACTGTCTGTGTGTCTATTGCTTCATGTGAAAGAAGTTTTTCCAAATTGAAATTGATAAAAAACTTCTTTCGCTCGACCATGAGTCAGACAAGATTGACAAATCTGGCTTTACTTTCAAATGAACATGAATATGCAAAGAAGGTGAATTTTGATGTCATTGATCAATTTGCAGAAATTAAGGCTCGAAAGCAGAGACTGTGAATCCTCTCTAATTACCTTTGAAGAATAGGCTAAGCATTGAACTGGATTCCCTGTGTTTTTTTGTATAAAATAAAATGCAGTATTACCTGTTCACTGAATTTTTAATGTCCTGCATTTTCCTTATTTCCAATTTGCTTATGACAGTACTGTACTGTTTAAAAATCCACTTGCAAACATAATATATTTTTCTCTGTGTTTAAATTTTAAAATTATTTATGGGGGGTGCCAAAGGAAGGATCCGCCCAGGGTGCCAAATACTTTAAGTACGCCCCTGGCTAATACCCCAATTTTTGACACATCTCTACTTTGCGCGAATAAGACTAGATATTGCATATTTAACGACACATCGCGCATGTATCTATTTTTGAAAAATAGATTCTGATTGATGAAGAATACGCTTATGTTAAGATGGTGGGAGAACACTGTAAATATCTCGGCAAACGTTTTATCCATCTCCAACATGAGATCGTCAATTACAATGACTGTATTCTCATTTCCCTTTAACGAATTAACGTCATATACACCTTTGTGGAACAGAATATCATTTTGGTACTCGTTGAACACTGATTGATACGTCGAATAGCACCATATTACTTTATGCAAAAATTTTGAGAACATCTCCCCCTTATCTTTAATGATTTTAGGCATAAACACAATTTTACCACATCCTGTAGGGCCAGGTATAATACATGTGGAGAGGCTTGTGAACCGAAATTTTTCTACAGATTCCATCTCTAACACGTCATTCCCCTAAGTGGGTCATTTACAAAGTATAACAAAATTTAAGTGGTGCTCTTTATATTCTTGTATTTCTTCTTCCACAAAATCGTGAATGACGACGATGTACAGCCCCTTCTCGATATTACAGATGACCCCGATGACAGTCTAGCTACAGACTCCATCCCCGCTGAGGAACCCTCACCAGCGATACCTGTAGCACGTAACGATTCAAAGCGGAAGCATGATGAAGAACCCTACACGTCAGGTATAAAGCGTGTTAGGATTGTGCCGGTTGTTAGACCCCCAGTAATAGAGCCCCAGCCCTCTACGTCTTACGACACAAACCCCACAATAGTACCTTCCTCAAATATACCCCTTATTCCTGTTCAATTCCGGGTACTTCCTACACACCAGCAGCAGCAGCTTCTCGTTCTGTGGAGGAAAGTACAACATTCGAGTTGGTGCGCACCTCTAGCCATACCCCTGCCCTGACTAGAAATCGGTACGTGGTCAGGGGTGACCTGGATCCCTGTATAGCAACGGTGTTGGACTGCGACGCGTAGTTGAACGTATTGTGGAGTTTGCCTTTCAGAACCGCGACGAACGTGAAGTCCGGACGAGGTTGTCCTTCAGGTTCGGGTCAGATGACGGGGATGTAGATGATTTTTGGGTAGTTATACCGTTCAGACGCTTGGCAGATGTAGACAGAATATATCTTGGGCCGTATAATGCAGGCCTCTCAAAGTAGTACAGCCTTTAATATGGACAACTTCATGGTAGATATTGACAGAGTATTCCTGGTTGCAGGTCATAATGCCACACCTTTTACTCTTAATTTCAATTCTCAATCTATTTACAGAAAGCATTTAAACCTCGATCGTGGTTGCGGCCTTGTAACAATAGTCTTAGCTCCTATGTTCACTGTACTAAATACAATCGCATATAATATCTGGCTGCCTACGGTTGTGCAGCGTGCCCGTAAACTGGCTTCAGATTGTAAGCTTGAGTTTGAGTGTAATATGGGTCCTGAAGAGCTGAGAAGGGTAGAGCAGGAAATGAATGTTCGTGTAGTTGTATTTGGAATGGATGATCGTCGTGGGACTGTGTATGTTTTTAAAAGCTGTGTGAGAGATCCTACAAGACCGCTACTTATTTTAGGATTGTGAGGAACATCGTATCTCCCCATCCGTAATATAAGGACACTCTGCGCTAGTTATGATAAAATTCGAAGATATGGAAGGCATCATGATTTGCGTAAGGGATGTCTCGAGTTTGCGGATGATATAGTGAAACATTGTAAGGATTGCTACATGGTATGTGAGCAGTGTAAAAGCCCCAAATGTGAAAGTCGTGTAGTTGAAACCGAGAAGAGTGAATGTAATGTGTGTAGACGTACATTTTTCAATAATAAATGCTTTGAGCTCCATAAATCAATTGGCACTTGCAGGAAAATGAGAATCTGTGACTGTGGCATGTTTCATATGATGGATAATTGGGGTACGTTTGTGCATAAATGCGATGAAATTCACTGTTCTACATGTCATGAAATATATAAGGCGGATGGAGTGAAGCATGTATGTTATATCACAGATGCTAAGCCTAAAAATAGCTCTTGTATAACCGTGTACTACGATATAGAAACATACATGAACGCTGAAACAAAGTGGTTATTCCACATTTACTCGTAAGTCAGACTATCTGTGATGAGTGCATGGATGTCGAGTGTGATGAGTGTCACAAATGTGGTAAACAGACAAACGTTTTTAAAACGATTGCACACGACAGCCCTGTGTAACTCTTTGTATCCTATATTGTCAAATAACCGGACAAGTTAAAAAAAATGACTATATTCTTGCTCATAACGGAGCAAAATATGACACACAGTTCCTTTATAAGGAGTTGCTTGAACACGAGTCATCGGATATATTTACAGACGACCCCTTGAAAAGAGGTAACAAACTAATACAAATGCAGATAAGAGGTAATGTTCAACCCATTTACAGACGACCCCTTGAAAAGAGGTAACAAACTAATACAAATGCAGATAAGAGGTAATGTTCAGTTTATTTAAAGACAACCTGCTGTTCACACCTTGTAAATTAGCCAAGCTACCCAAGGTCATGGGCGTAGCCACTGAAGTTTCAAAAGGGTATTTCCCTTACACTTTCCTCACTAACGAAACTTTAAACTACGTAGGACTGCCTCCCCCAAACATTACTTTAACTACACCAGGATGAGTGATAGTGAGCGTGAAGATTTTGACCGCTAATTCAACAGTTTTAATGAAAGTAGCCCATACAATATACCTGATGAATGTGGGCGTTATTGCGTGAATGATGTGCGCGTGCTTAGAGTATGTTTCCAGGCCTTTAGAAGGATGTACATAGCCCGTTTCAAATGCGATCCGTTGCACGTTGCAACCACGATCGCCTCATTATGTTTTACGGTGTTGAAGAATAACTTCATGCCAAAAGACTCCTTAGCCGTCATTCACAGAAAAAATCCCTTCAGATATGGGCACAAGGCTATTTACTGGCTCATACACACACAGCAACAGACCGGGGTGTACATAAAACACGCCGGCAACACGGGGGAAGTACCCATTAAGGTCGATGGTCGTGTTTTTTGGGTTGATGATCTAAGTGAGGTTCCAACCACTGGTGAGAAGACTGTGTACTCCTTTAACGGCTGCTGGTGGCATGGATGCCCACGCCCTGAGTGTGCCTTCACAAGGGACCTCCATGGAAGATCCCCCGCCGACAGCCTAGCATGGACCCGTAACCGCGATCAGCTTATAGGCTCCCAGTTCACTCACAAGATCGTGTGGGAGCATGAGTATGATGCACGGATGGAAACAGACGGCCAGTACCGTGAAGAAATTAGGGCCATCAAACGTTTAATGGTGTTGGAACCCCTCAAATGCGGTGACAGCTTGTTTGGAGGGCTATACTTTAGGCCTACGGAGGGCGTGAAACTCCATTACTTCGACTTCTGTACTTTATATCCCTTCATGATGAACAATCCGTACCCCGTAGGTGCACCTGAAAAACTGGTGGGCCCCGCCATGCCAACCATCGAGGAGTTCTCAACTAACTTGAGTGAGCGCTACTTTGGACTCTCTTTCGTAGACGTGCTCCCCCCTCGCGATTTATGGATACCGATCTTACCCGTCGTTATAGATCACAAGCTCATGTTTCCCCTGTGCGTAAAGTGCGCAGAGGAGACCAACGGGGATTGTAATCATACAACCAATCAGCGTAAGATCAGAGGTGTATATACAAGCCCTGAGCTGGACCTAGCCGTTCGCCATGGATACAGATTATTGAAGATACATGAGGTGTGGAGGTTTCAGAAGCTACCCAACCTTTTTACGCCATATATAAACGCTTTTCTGATGGATAAGGTAGAAGCAGCGGGGTATCCGCGAGGAGTTGATACCGAAGATGAAAAATCGTCTTATATTCAGCGTTACCGTGCCCGTGAATGTATACAGCTTGACCGTTCCTCAATTTGTTAAGAATCCTGGCAAGCGCTTTAGTGCAAAGTTGTGTGTAAACAGTCTTTGGGGAAAATTTGCACAGAATACTGAAAAAGGGAACGTTCATTTGGCACAATGTTATAGTGAAGTCTGGGATTATGCCAACGTTCCCGATAAAGAGGTTATTGAGATCGTGAATGTAAGTAATACTTACACAAATAAGTACATCACCGAACTGGCCAGAGATACCTCATAGGTTACAAACGTACCTGTAGCCAGCTTCACAACGGCCTACGCCCGCATCAATCTTTGTGGACTACTGCACTCTCTTGGGCGGAAGGTCCTGTACGCTGACACAGATAGCGTAATACTCACAGAGAGGGAGGGTGAATACATGCCTCCTATTGAGGAATTCCTCGGAGAGTTAACTGACGAAAACAAGGATGAGTATGGTGATGGTGCATACGCTGACTCATTTGTATCAACAGGACCAAAATTTATGGGGTACTGGGATCTAGTGTGCTTGGAAGATGAGGATAACCATCCACCCCAACTGACTGTGGGACCCACAATTTTCGGGCGCAGAAACTGGGGTGTGTGAAGGAATTTAGGGGCACGAGGGTATGCCGTAATACCTATAGGAAACGTTGCCAGGTGCCTGGTACCTATGATACCGTATCCTTTGGATACCTTAATCCTTGACTGGTTAAATATATATATATATATATATATATATATATGTGTGTGTGTGTGTGTGTGTGTGTGTGTGTGTGTGTGTGTGTGTGTTTTGTTAACGATATGTTTATTTATTACGCATATTTGTTTCAATTAGGGTTTCATTTTCTCCTTTGTGTGCGTGCGTGTGTACAATCTTAAGCTCCGCCCATTGTGATCTCGGTCATGTGACTCCTGCTACTACCTAGGCACATCTCTACCCCGGCGTGCTCAGTTGACCTCTGCAAACCCTGGAGCTCAGACGTGTATTTTCTCACGTAGACGAGAAAATAGTGATGGCTACTTTTGATATTGCGTGCTCGACGTCTATGAAGTGGTATTCGGTAAAATCTGCAGATGTGGTGAATACTGAAAGACGCCCTACCCCACCCTCCTTTGAGACTTTTAAGGCTACATTGAATCGCGTGAAGGAACAAGATGTTCAAATACTCTATGGATATTCTGGCAAGAGCATTGCCGGATTTCGCAGCACAAACGACGTAATGGACTACGTTGTAGGGCTAAACTGTATAAAAGCGTACATATACCGTGAGGTGAAAGAAACAACGCGTGCAGAAGAGAAGCAACGGATATGGATAATGAGTCTTCTAGAGTGGTGTGACAGGCGGTATTATATCATGCTGCATCATACCGAGTACGCGTACCCTGCGGCTGAGAATGTGAACCTTGTCATCATGGACAAGCTAAAGTACTTTTACCACTACATTCATATATCATGACGATGTTCGCAGTGAGGTTGTGGCTAAAGGACTGTGTGAGTTTTTAATAGAAATTAGAAACGAGTATCGATTGTTAAACAAAAAAGATAAATACGGTCACATGTTTCTCTCAAATAGTGCACCTGATTGTTAATGTGTGGAGAACGTCTAGTGCGCATAAAACATTAAAACTGAAATTACCGCATGTGTCGGAAAATTGCCTGGTGTAATGGCTACAAGTACTCGTATGATTCATGCAAGAACAAATCCGTACACGATTCAACAGCTTATGGTGTGACTTGCTCTCCCGTCGAGCCGATCCGCCCAGCCAAAGCTGGGCACTTGCGGTTTTTTTGCGGTACTGCGGTACTGTGGTACCACCGCACTACCAAACCGGTACCGCATAACGCAGTACCGCAAAGGATCGCTGAAAGTACAGCCTGTACTTTCAGCGATCCTTTGCGGTACTGCGTTATGCGGTACCGGTTTGGTAGTGCGGTAGTACCGCAGTACCGCAGTACCGCAAAAAAAACCGCAAGTGCCCAGCTTTGCGCCCAGCCTTGGCTCATATCATCTCAGAGCTTGAACCGACTGGACGTGCACCCCTCGAATACGATGGAACTTCCTTTGAGAAGCATTCTCAATGCCGCGTACAATGTGTCCTTGACGAAGTCATTGCGCGTGTTCAGGCGTGAAGCCAGTGCCATTAACTATGTACTTGAAACGATTTGTAGACAAACAGACTGTGATAAACGTAATGTTATTTATTTAAGTGTTGAGGAGATGAATAGTCTTCGTGATAGTTGAGAAGTCGGGTGAGGACCGTTATAAACTCCCTGCAGGTGTAGGTACAAGAAGAGAACAGATTAGTGATGCCCCTTCATATCCAGCTGTTTGTACGTTGTGTATAAATAACGATCAGCCATGCATTGATATACGACTGATGTGGAAGAATGCATCTGATAATAACGTTTTTGTCCTTACGCTAAACCGATTCATCCTCGACAGAATGTTTGAAATCGTCGGATTCCGCAAGCTGAAGCCTATATTAGACGCGCGTGTTACGGATATGATTTATTTTTACACGGTTCTTGAATACGCATACACCGCTCTGCTCGACGGATTTATCGAATGTAGGAACGAACAGGGCGAGAATGCTCTAGAGGTGGATGTTTATTTAAAAGGTTTAGACTCTTCGAAATATCATGCACTTTGGTACAAAGGACTTCAGCGGTACAGGACAGAGCTCGCCTACACTGTTCACCCTAAAGAATTGTATCTCTTTATAATGAGCAGCTGTCGTTACGACATGGAAGATTATTTCAATTGTCGCTATGCGTTGTGAAGAAGAGTTCACGATTGAAAAGCTCGGGTCGGTAAAAAAAACCCTCGATTGGAAAGAAGTGTTTATAACCTTGTATTTAATAATGATGTGGTTGCTAACGATACCCTATTTTTGCGTGCTTTTGATTGTATTCTATCCGTGTTTAAAGATAACTTGCCAACCGAATGTAAAGTGGGCACAAAAAGAGTACTGAACGATATGAAGGCCATTTACATCGAGTATAGGCGCCTGCACACATTGAACGGTGAAATAATGTTAAATCGTATTTACTGCATAATGCAAAGCAATAATGGCGTGACTGTAGACTCGATTACGTGCGAGTTTAGTGTTTTAGTTAAGCTAAGTAGGACGAATGTATTTTGATGTATATTTATTTTCAATATATTTAATTATTTAATATAATTATATATATATATATTATATATATATATATTTTTTTTTTTCCTGTACTAATATGTTGATGATTTTACTCCATCGTTTTGCATATTATTTTTATTTTCAATATAGTTAATATTATTATTTTTATTTTCAATATATTTAAATATTTAATATAACTGTGTGTGTATATATATATATAAATATATATATATATATATATATATATATGTTAAACACAGACCGTGCATGGAACAAGGAACTCTTCTGGGAAATTACATCCACTACAGTTCGAATAAGTAATGATAAATGACAAATACTATAGTTTTTTCTTTTTCATGATGGAAAGCCCAACGTGGGCACCGGGTTACTCGCAAAAAGGCCCAAAATATAGCTTCCCTCACCAGCTATCTGCAAAGCAAAGCAGATAGGATCCAGCTTTGGGACAGGATCTAGGGTTTACAGCTTATACATAGCCTACTACATTAAGAACCTCAATATACACAAGAAACTCGTTGCATTCACGTCGGATTGAATATATCAAAGAAAAAGGGGTAACTATAGTATTTTTAGCCAAAAAACAAAAATTAAACCTCAACGGTAACATTGAGCGTCCACTTTTCAAGGCATATAACACGTCCGTTTAATATACACAAACTCAGAATGGTCCCCTGAGAAACTTATATGTTAAACACAGACCGTGCATGGAACAAGGAACTCTTCTAGGAAATTGCATCCACTATAGTTCGAATAAGTAATAATAAATGACAAATACTATAGTTTTTTTCTTTTTCATGATGGAAAGCCCAACGTGGGCACCGGGTTACTCGCAAAGAGGACCAAAATATAGCTTCCTTCACCAGCTATCTGCAAAGCAGATAGGATCCAGCTTTGGGACAGGATCTAGGGTTTACAGCTTATACCTAGCCTACTACATTACTACTACATAACCTCCTCCCCCCTTTGCAACATTGATCAACATTTCCAATTGCATTGCACGCTAACCTTTTGCGGTCATACTACTAATGACTCTGAATTGTATTGATTTTTTTAATAGTCATTACATGCATCAATACACAACTTTTGTACACATGTACAAATTAATTCGTAAATATTTTTATTTTCGCTCCACCTATATATATATATATATATATATATATATATATATATATATATATATATATATAAAAGGAAGATCATCTGGTGAAATCCCAGAGAACTTTTAAAGTATTAGTATTTATTTTTTAAATTTAAATTTGTTGCTTTCATTTCAGATAGACAGACAGACAGACAGACAGGCAGACTGGAAAGAAACGAAAGTAAATAGTTTTTGGACGTAAAATTTCGTCCATAAGATCGAAATGAAGAGAAAATTGGTAATCTGTTTTTGAACTTGTTTTCAAGATTCGGAGTGACAAACTTTAAATCCGTCGAAGTTTGGCAAAGCCACATTCACACAGTTGATCCTGAAGAAGGAAAGACGTACCACCGTAAATTATGCATGAGAGGACCTTTTAGGAAGTGACCTGATGTTCCAATTTTCTATCCGTCTCTCTCTCTCTCTCTCTCTCGCTCTCTCTCTCTCTCTCTCGTCCCTTCGTCGATTCATCGGCTTCAGCAGGAAACTTGTATGTATCGCGACAGTTACTCAGCACTTTTATATGAAGTCGTGTTTTATTCAGAATGGGAAGTATACGCATAAAGGCGTCCTTTCGAGGAATTGGCGTGATTTTATTTTTATGGGGACCCGGGGGTGGGAGGGGGCCCCAATGATGGACGAGAGTTCGACTCTTCGTTTAGCGTTAAAAAATACAAAGTCGATCGTTAATAAATAAATAAAAAAAATGATGCAATTAAATTGCACGAATGAATCTACGATTTAAATTGACGAATAAATGAATCGAGAATTAAAGCGACTTTTTCGCATAATCGACTTTGCTCGGATTGACGCGATGACAGAGAGATTTCGCGAGGATATTTAGTACTCGTGATCCGCGTTATTCAATTACTAAAAAACATTAAAAAATGCAATGTTCATTTAAAACGTTTGTAGAGTTTTTACAACCAGAGATCGGACGAAGTAATTTTGGTTGAGTTCTTTTGCTCTCACACACACACACACACACACACACGTGCACATCTCCGCAAGCGTCGTACCCACTTTTTTAAATCCATATATCTAAAATAATTTAAACCAAACATAACTTAATCTAACCTAGCTTAGTGCCATCGAACTGAGAAGAACGTGATAGTGTTTCGGACGAAATTTAGGATTTGAAATGTGTTTTCTGTTGAGTCATTAAATAGTGAGCCAAACCTTAACTAACCTATCCTAGTGTAACCTAGCCTAATCAGGACCAATATATTTTTTTCCGACGCTAAAAATATATATATATATATGATGAATAAAACCACGAAGGGAAAAGAAACACAAAGGTTTAGCGTTCTACCCTTCTTATCTAAATCCGTTCTGAACGAATTCAAAACAACCGGATCGAGTTGAAAAAGACCTTTGCTTATGTTGAAGTTATTTGTAAGTTGGATAATGGCAGACTCAAGAATATTTCTATTAACAATATTGCTAGAGTGAAACAAAACTGAAATGGACAAATGGACAAAAAGGGCACTGGATGACTGTCCCGTTCTAACGGAATATTGATACTGTTTTATACGTGGGTAGAACGCTAAACCTTTGGTAAACTTGTATGCTACTCTAATAACTTTTATTTTTCAATTTATTTTTATATATATCGAACTTAGACAAAAAGGGCAGAGTGCTAAAACCTGGGCAGATTTCCAGTATAAATTTGTATGCTCCTCTTATAAGTTTTATTTTTATTTTTATTTTTCAATTTTTTATTTTTTTTAATTAACTATAACATTGGTTGGAAACAATACATTTGATCTTGTGTTGGATTCGAGCAAAGTGCTAAAATCGGTAGTTTTTCCTTACAAATTTGTATGCTCCTCCCACAATCCTTTATTTTTATTTTTATTTCTCCGTTTATTGTATATATATATTTTTTTTTTTCTGTAACCTATATATAGACTGTAACTCTTTATGTACTTCAGTGTTCCTGAGGATGTCATTAGACGAAAGCGCTTGAGCACCATTCTGTTTCCTTTCCTTCGTGGTTTTATTCATCATAAATATTTTTCACGTGTTACTTTCGTGAAATAATTTTCATATATATATATATATATATATATAATATACACGTGTGCGGAAATTTGTACGTCAACATTTGTACGACGGAAATTTATACGCCAAAACATTTATACGACTGGAGATCTATACGACTGACATTTGTACGACAGTAATTTAAGTATGTGCTCTACCGGACTTTTTTGACTTAATTATGCGATCGACCCATGATAATGACCGTGATTTAATTTTTTTATATAAACATAAGCACAGGTGCAAAAAAAAAATAAATAAATAAATAAAAGTAAACATTATTTAAATATTTTGAAAATAATTTCAATTTGAAGAATTTTAAATTTTATCATGTATCACAGCGCATTAAAGGATTAACAGGTAGGTAAATGGTTATTGAATAGGTACTGGTGGTTAGGTTAGGTTAGGTTAGGTTAGGTCTGGAGATTCATGAGAAAAAACTCGCAAGATTTGTTCTCCGATTTTTTAAATGACATTCGTTAGGTTAGGTTAGGTTAGGTTAGGTTAGGTCTGGAGATTAATGAGAAAAAACTCGCAAGATTTGTTCTCCGATTTTTTAAATGACATTCGTTCTGTATATCGCTAATTACATTTTCTCTTAAATTGATAAGCTGAAATCTAGTTTCAATTATGCATTTAATTATTGTAATATGTAATTTCATAATTTGTGATAATTTGTATTTTAACTTACCTAGTTTCGAATTCAATTTTATTAACTGATCATGAATTTCTTGCGTATAACGTATAAATTACCGTCGTACAAATGCTTGCGTATAAATTTCCAGTTGTATAAATGTTCTGGCGTACAAATTTCCGGGTTTCATATATATATACAGGGCGTCCCAAAAAAATGTATACACACTTTAAATACTTATAAAGGCAGTGTTTATTAAAATACATTTCATTTTCAAAATGTAATAGAATCTACAGACATTATTTAATTGTTTTGTCAACGCCTGTTTTCAAACTGACGTCCGTTCTGGTCCAGGCACTGCTGATAACGCGAAGCAATGGAATCGCAAACATCACGAAACATTTCGTTTGGTATTTGTGTGCATTCTCGTTCAATGGCTGCTCTCAATTCAGCGACTGTTGCAGGTTTTATAGTGTAGACTTTGTCTTTTAAGTATCCCCATAAAAAAAAGTCTAGTGGTGTGAGGTCTGGTGAACGCGGAGGGTATTCTACGAAACCCCTTCGTCCAATCCACATCCACATCGTGCCAAGTACCACTCGCAATACTCGACTCTTCGGTCCGGATCATCTTCATTAATAGCATGGACTAATCTTGGAATGTAACTTTTCCATTGACAGCGCTTCAAAATGCGTTGGACAGACGATTCTGAAATTCCTACCTCACGACTCGCTTGCCGCACAGATTTTCTTGGACTTTGGTGATACGTTTCCAGTACTCTTTCTTGCTTTGTGGGGCTTGTCGATGTCCGTGGTCTTCCGGAACGCTTCTTGTGGACATTCTGAACAGTTCCATCGGCTTCAAACTTATCTCTAATTCGAGTGATGGTAAGTCGCGTTGGTGGATCTGTTTGAAACTCCCTCCTAAACTGTCTTTGCACTTCAACTGCGTTTTCACACTTCCAGTAGCATTTTAGAATGAATTTCCTTTGTTCAAAGCTTAGTCTGACTGCCGTTATTAATTCTAATGGGTTTAACTTGGAAAGAAAGAAACATCAATTGAGCTATCAGCTGTTAAAGTGTGTATACATTTTTTTGGGACGACCTGTATATATATATATATATATATATATATATATATATATATATATATATATATATATGATGAATAAAACCACGAAGGAAAAGAAACACAAAGGGGTGCTCAAGCGCTTTCGTCTAATGACATCCTCAGGAACACTGTTCATTAGACGAAAGCGCTTGAGCACCCCTTTGTGTTTCTTTTTCCTTCGTGGTTTTATTCATCATAAATATTTTTCACGTGTCACTTTCGTGAAATAATTTTTCATATATATATATATATATATACATGTTAATGTTCCGAAATACCAAAAGTGTTACCTCACAAGAAAATTACCACACTTCATCTGTGAATTATCACACACTCAACCTTAAGCCTACGTATGCACACATTCCCTTCCTTATTTCCCCTCCTATCGCCCTTCTATCTTTTCCTACTTTCCATATCTCCATCCTCCTCCTCCTCCTCCTTTCACTATATCTTCCTCTCCTCCCTCCTTCACGTCTTCTTCCTTCCCTCTTGTTATCTCTCGCCAAAAACTCTTTCTTTTCTCCTCACTATCTTCCCTCCTCGCGTCTTCCTTTACCCCTCTTACTATCTTCTCTCTTCGCTTCTTCATTTACACCTCTTACTGTCTTCTCTCTCCTTTTCCTTTTTCCCTTGCTATTATGCTCTCCTTTTTTTCTCCCCTCTTCCATTTCCCCTCGTTGGGAGGCGAGCATTGAGATTCATGGCGTCTTGAGCCCCTCAAATAGTCCGGAAAGAGGTGATCGGCCGCAACAACGCTCATTTGACATTCAAACTCGCGACCTTTTTGGCGGAGGAGGATTTAAGGCGAAAACGACTGGGGGTTGGGGGTGAGGATAAGGAGGGGAAGGGGGCTGTAAAGCGTCGAGCGAAGTATGTTTGGTAAATCTGTTTAAAGACGGTTATTAAGTGAGTGGAGGAGGAAAGGATTGATTTCTAAAGAGATTTCGCCAATGAACCGAATTGAACGGAGACGCGATTCTTTCTTCCGTGAAGACGTAAAAGTCTTTAAAGAGAAAGGTTTTAATTTATTTGCAACATGATGAGGTTTCGGGATCGTTTAATCTCCTTCGTGACGATTAAGGTCACGTGACGGAGGGGACCTACAGTTTCACGTGGAATCCGAACCACGAGTCGCTACATCATCTGGATATAGAAATCGATCACCCATCCAACTTCATTGACCCAACGTCGCATATTTCACTGATCTAACGGGAAACTGTTATGACGTGACCACGACGTAGTCCAATTTATTTGCAAACGTTTCGATTGTTACAGACTGGTCATTTTCAGTAACGACGACCATAACCAAGTCAGGGATACGTCTTGCACACTCACATACATTTTAATCTCATTTTTTTAACAAAGAACAAACTACGGATTAAAATACTTTGTTTTAATTCTACTTTCTATTATTTGTTTCAATAATTTTAATGGTAACCTTATTTGTTTTATCTTTTTTGGCAGAAATATTGGTGAGTACGTCTGTAACTTCCAATTCAAGGATTTCAACCTAATTATATCCCTACTTAATCTAACCTCCTCATATATATATATATATATATATATATATATATATATATATTATATATATATATGAAAAGAAGGACCAACACAACAGCAAACATTTTCGTTTATTTTTGTACTTCAGACGTTTCGACAAATCTTTTGGCATCATCAGTAAATTATAAACCTTAAAACCTTAAAACAAAATAAGAATAAATAATTAAAATTACATCAATACAAAAAGGGAATTAAAATCATTAAAATTAAATTAAATTAAAATTACCTCAAGTGGTAAATACACAATAATTACGTCAACCTCCATATTCGGCAGATACTGAGAGAAAACTATGAATGTCAGTTACATTGGAGGGTATAATATATCTATGAAAGTAGGTTGGTTGGTTAGTTAGAAGAGCTGTAATTTGTAAGATGAACTATTGTTGTTAATGGAGGGTACAAAGATTCTAAACTTCGAAGTTCTGTAAGTTTGTTAGTTCTTGTTAAAATTTCAAACTGAGTTTTGTAAAGGGGATGGTTGTTATCATTACTATGGTTTCTAATTGCTTTTTGTGGTGGGTTACTAAGGGGACGGTTGGTACGGAATGATAAGCCCAAATGTTGAGAAAGGCGTACCTTCAGTTGGAGTTGAGTACTGCCAATATACGCAGCCTTACAGCTGTCGCACGTTTATTTATAAACAACATTAGGGCATACAGTTATGGGGAATTTGTCTTTGAACTAAAATTTTTTATAATTTAAGTTTGCTGACGAGTGCGAATCTAAAATTTGTTTTGGGATAGGTAGACTTAAGAAGTTTGGATATTTCATTTCGAATACGTAATAATAAATAATCATAAAAAGGTAATTTAATATATGTTTTCTTTTTATACTGTGGTTATGGGGAGTTTAGTATTAAAAGTGTCATTTAAAAATTTCTTTAATTGGTCGTGAAAAAGATTAGAAGCGTAGTAATTATTAATAAAGTACTGTCTTAAAAATTTTAATTCTTCATTTAATAAAAAGTAATCTGAACAAATTCAGTAACTTCTTGTTAATAATGTTAGTATAGCGCTGATCTTATATTTATAAAACAAAATTTAAATAATTGGTTCCCAAGCCAGTAAAAGTTTGTTTTCTAAATAGTGAGGTCTGGAACTTGTTATTAGTCCGTTTAACTATAGTGCGTTCGAAAAGTCTCTCCGCAGTCAACGTGCTATAGCCAGTATATGCGCGCTAAGCCGGTTTCAGCCGGTTTAAACTCGATCGTGTCAGTACTGTGACAGAGTTGGGGTCGTGGCAATAGTGTGTGTCGATAGCTTGGTAAAAAATTCATGAAACACTATTCATGAAACACCATTGCAGGATCAGAAAATCGGCGTTTGGGTTGCAATATCAAGAGAGCGAATTGTCTGTCCTATTTTCTTTGAGAACACGATAAATGCTGAACGATACTATTCATAAATTCTGTATCCATTTATTGGACAGCTAAACGAAGTGGAAGTAGTGAATGCATACTTCCAGCAAGATGGTGCCACGGCACGCACTACTCACCTTTCGATGGAGCTACTGCATGATGTGTTTGGGGATTGCATAATTTCAAGGGGGCTTTGGCCTCCACGATCCCCAGACCTTACGCCGCCCGACTATTTCTTGTGGGGAGCAGCAGCAAAAGGTGTTGTTTATAAAGACCGCCCGAAAACAATTCAGAACTTAAAAACCGCAATATCCACTTACATTGCTTCAATATCAACCAACACTTTAAAAAAAGTGTTTGATAACAAGTGTAGACGAGTTGCTCTGTGCCTGCAAAATGGTGGAAAACACTTTCAACACATGCTGTAAAATCAAAAAGTTATGTAATAAAATCACTAAATCATGGTTGAATGAAAACATTGTAGTTTTTCAATTTCCCATGCGTTTAACAGCACTGCGGAGAGACTTTTCGAATGCACTGTAGAACATCCAGGAAAGGTAAACTATTATTTGTTTCGTTTTCACATGTGTTCTTAATATTAATATGTTGTTTTCTAGATAATGAAGAAAAAGTTTTACGTGTGAAGGATGTTTAAATATTAAGAAAGTGTCATCCACATATCTTCTATAATATATGAGTTTAAAACTATTGGAACAACTTTTGAACCAAATTTCTTCGTAATGGCAAAGAAATGCATTGGCTAGTGTTGGGCTCAACGGGGAACCCATAGCTACCCCCATCAATTTGGCTGTAAAGGTTACTATTAAATAAGAAAAGATTATATTATCAAAACACGCTATTTCGAGGAGATTTTTAAAGTGAGTCTGAGTGAGGCCGTTAATAAGAGTATTACTAGTAGTGAAAAACTTATTTAGTATGAGATCTAATGTTTCTTTTAACGGGACATTAGTAAATAATGATGAGATCATGAAAACTAGCCATAGTAAGGGAATCCGCATGATTGATCTCTTTTACATCCTTAGCAAAATCAAACGAATTGTTAATGGAATAATCATTATAGGTAAGTTTTGAAAGCAAGGGAACGAAGAATTTGGCTAAGTTATAATTAAATGTGCCACAGGCTGAAAGAATAGGTCTTAGTGGGAAATTTCGCTTATGAACTTTGGGTAAACCGTATAGAATTCCTGGATTAGAACCAGGAGCAAACAAAAAATTGCATGTATTGTCATCGATAATATTACTATTTTTTAATTTATGCAAAAACCTATTAGTTTATTTTCGAGTTTTAATAATTTAGACAGAACATTCTCTTTTACCCTTTTAAATTTAGACGTATCCGACAAAATTGTCTCCATTCTATTGATGTAAACTGTTGAATCGTAACACTACTCCTTTATAGTCCGGTTGCACGGGGTGGGAACCCTGCATTGTTTGTTATAAAGCAAATCTTCACATATTTTGAAAGCTTATACCACCCCATTCAAGAATCCATCGGGTGTACACCTGATCCCCGCTTGGCTTTTTCAATATGGCCGGCGAAACTGAAAAATCCCATATCCTGGTAAATACTTGATGGATTTTGATGATCTTGGTGTCATTTCTAGGGTTTTTTAGGATGATGAGTCGATCTGGATGGATTGCAGATACTTTGGGAGTCGCTTTGACCCACATTTGTCAATACTCAAGGTCATTGGAGGTCAAACACCCCCCGAAATAAAGAATATCCCATATCCCGGGCAGTCGTGGAGATATTTTGGTGATCTTACTGTCGTTTTTATGGTTTTGGGCGAGACTGAGTAGTTCTATAGGCACATGATAACAGTAGGATATCATTTTGCAACTCCATGGGTCAAGTCAAGGTCATTTAAGGTTAAAGTTTGTCTTTGAAATATGATAATGCCACAGTTGACATCACTGTATTTGCTTTATTTCAGTAACAATTTGTACAATCTAGCTAATTGCTGAGCACTTAACATCTTTTCTGCAGATAAAACCAGATCATAATGCTTAAATGACATAACCCACATTATATGGATATGGATATTCGGATATAAACCACAATTTATGCTGAAGTGCAGGGCACATGCATTCTATGGAAGGTTGCAAAGCTACAAGATATGACCTCGTAAGCAAAGCAAAGCTCACACCTAGCTGGGGGATTGGCATTGACAACTTTGATGCAGTTATTCACATTAGGTAACCATTTATTGGGGGCAAATATCAAAAGACATGGTTGTGTCAGGATCGTCAGGATCATCAGTCTGCTCTTCGTTTGCGTTTTGGGTTAATGGATTGTTGCAATCCAAGCCGCTGCCACATGCACAGAACATTGTGCAAGGGATTCCGCGTCCCATGCAGCCGCAGCGACTCCCCCTGCATGCTGATTGTGATTCACACCAACATTTGATTAGCTTCAGAACTTCGTCTGATGCTAATCACACTCCTTCACCAACTGTTTTTGGGATGAGAACTCTGTTTGTTTCGTCTCTCTCCCACCCATAATGCACAGGATCAAGTGGTAGTGGGTCACACTTTAGTGCATCGAGCCAGTTCGCCACAGTGTAGTGGGCTCTGAGCACATTTTGATGGAAAGCTTCAGTTGTTGGTGGTAGAGAACATAGTTTGGGTATAGCAGTTCCCGACTTCCCTGTCTTCTGAGCCCATACTCGCTGACGACACTCAGTAAGAGATGAGGATTTCTTATCCCCATAACATGCAACAATGAACGCTGTTGCCTCTTTCTTGATGGTCAAAACATGCATCAAGGGACCCCAGCTTGTCTAGCTTCCGACCCTTCTTGGCTGTGGCAATGGCAGTGGCTTTGCCGATGCCGTGTATTGCTGCAACTGTGTCACAACCACTCAAAGCGTGTAGTTTGAGGATTTGTGGGATGATGTCTTTGTGCTGGGTTACAGTTGCTCGGATGTCCACTGATTTTCTGCCACGCAGTGGAGACTCCATAATCATGGGACAGCCTAGTTTTTAAATTCATAGAAGTGAGTCAGCATGGCAAACACGTCTGTGTCATCACAAATGATGGAGATTCGGGCATCAGAATCTTTCTCAGCTTGTGCGATAGCGTGTTGTTATTATCACGTCAGCCTCTTCATGAGATTCCTCACAATCTTTTGTAATATTCAGGAATGAGGCAGCATAGTTTTTGAAAACTAACAACATAGCGATACCATCTCCATGTAAGTCTACAATTTCTTCTCTGAAGTAATCTTTAACTTTTACAATGAACGACCTACGTGACAACTTCTCACCACCTAATTCTTTGTAAAGCTTCTCTAATTCAATTGAATTCCATGGTTTCATTTTGTCCTTCGACAATTCTACACACAAAACAATGAAGGGGCAGTCTTCAGGTTCAACCCTTGACTTATTCTGGCAAGCTCTCTCAACCTCAACATGAAAGGTAGACATACAATCTTTATGGTTTCAGCCGGTAAATCTCCTTTCATGCCCAACAACCTACTGAGTACTTGTCCCTGCTCATCATTTTTCAGTTAACATTTTTCTATCAACACATCTTTGTAATTTATTTTTTATCACCAAGCTTATCGGTCATAAACCTAGATGCTGGAATGCGGTATTGCACCTGAACTTTGATGTCATATTTCTCGGGTAATATACTGTACACTCAGTGACTTTCAAACAAAAGAGACAGTGTTTTTTAGGGTCATATACTGGCCTTCACTGAGAACAGCACTACGTAGTCTTTTTGGCTCCACTGTAGAGATATCACATTCTCTCTTTTTCATGAATGCTGATAAATTCCGCTTGGGCACATAAGTGGAAACACAGTTCTTGTGACAACAAAGGATTTTTGCTCCATCTTCCAAGAGAGGCTCTAGTCTCGCTCGAACATCCGGCTGCCCTCTGATGTCGCTGCTCTCTATGATTTTCTGAATCCTCCCACAATTTGAAAGACCTTTCTGACCTCCAGGACAGCTACGCAGGAAATCCTTGAAGAAACATTCGTCTGCAGCTTTTGTAGAACCTGAAAAATAAGAATTTTGTTTACCCATTCTTCAGAGTACAAATCGCATTGAAATAATTTATCCTCAGCAAATGAAAACTAAACAATGCTCACCTGGTATATTCTCCATATTCAGCAGTCAAAAAACAATTTTGGAATCAGCACAACCAAGACGTCATCAAACCACCAGGTGGACAGCACCATCAGCAATATTCTCAACAACCTGAAAAAAATAAGAGGAATAATTAGACATATTAGAATTCACCTTACCAGGGGGAAAATAATCCCTGATTTCATTTTAAACCCTATAGAACTACTCAGTCTCGCCCAAAACCATAAAAACGACAGTAAGATCACCAAAATATCTCCACGACTGCCCGGGATATGGGATATTCCTTATTTCGGGGGGCGTTTGAACTCCAATGACCTTGAGTATTGGCGAATGTGGGTCAAAACGACTCCCAAAGTATCTGCAACCCCTCCAGATTGACTCATCATCCTAAAAAACCCTAGAAATGACACCAAGATCATCAAAATCCACCAAGTCAAGTATTGACCAGGATATGGGATTTTTCAGTTTCGCCGGCCATCTTGGAAAATGGCGGCCATATTGAAAAAGCCAAGCGGGGATCAGGTGTACACCCGATGGATTCTTGAATGGGGTGGTATAAGCTTTCAAAATATGTACAAATTTGCGTTATAACAAACAATGCAGGGTTCCAGTAAAATCAGGGTCTGTGCTACCGGACTATTACCCTTATCCGGTTTTGTAATAATGACAGTTATAATTTTTCAAATTATTAAGAATTTTAAAATCTTGCTTATTAAAAAGGGGGAAAACACTATGGGGTTTAAAATTATAAAAATTCTTAAAAGAGATACTCTCCATTTGTTTTAAGTTATGAAACGAGAAATTTGGGCGGATCTCACAGTAGCATAGCCGCAAAATGGGAGAGTGGAATTGCAATGGCAATGTTGATCAATGTTGCAAAAGGGGGTAATGTTGCAAAAGGGGAGGGTATTATGCAACAAGGGGGTGAGGGGTAACCCCAAGTTGCATGAAGGGGTGGGATAATGGGGGTTATGCAACAGGGGTGGGGGTAACCCCCAAGTTGCTTGAAGGGGGCGCTTTGGGTGAGAGGGAGGGTGACCTCCCCAAAGGGGATGACCCTAACCTAAGAAGGTAAACCCTAACTTTTGGGGAGAAGTGAGGAGGGCCCCCCCAATGGAGTATCCCTAACCTAAAAAGGTAAACCTTAACCTAAGAGAGGAGAGAGAGCATCCTTTCGCCTGGACCACCAGACGCATAATGGCCCAGAATGAGCTGGTTAGCAGGCTTTTGGTTTAGAGGGGGTTACCAGATAGCACTACTTATTTTAATTCTTTATATATGGAGGGGTTGCCAGATAGCACTATTTATTTTATTTATTTATATATGGAGGGGTTTCCAGATAGCACTATTTATTTTAATTATTTATATATGGAGGGGTTGCTAGATAGTACCATTTAATTATATGGAGATCTGTTATCCAATGAAGTTTAATTGACTTAGAAGCCGTATATATATATATATATATATATATATATATATATATATATATATATATATATATATATATGTTATTAAAGGCTGTATTAAGAGAGTCATTCAATTGTTCTATATCAGAAATTTTCAGTTATCCCTTATATATAAAAATCAATAACCTCACAGTTATTTCTATCGTTTACATACCCGTACAATCGTTAGAAATGTTTAGACAGGTGCGTCGGTAACGCCACCAGCGGCAGGAATTACTAAAGGCAGTATTAAGAGAGTAATTCAATTGACCCACATTAGAAATGTTTAGTCAAACATTATATATATATATATAATGGATCAGTCCAGGCTAGTTGGTAGTACCTTCAGCTACCAACGGCAGGAATGGTCAAAAAGTTTAAAAAGAAGCGTTCCCATCCGTATATAATAGAAAATAAATATACGAGGGCCACTCAATATATTTTGCCCACCTTTTTTTTTTTTTTCGAAGCTTCCTTGTAAGTTCCAGAAATTTTGTACACAAGTAATTACATACCTTGTTTACAAGTTTTTATTTTTCCACAGAGTCTCCATCCTTTTCTACAGCTTTCCTCCACCTCGAAACAAGGGCCTTTACTCCTTGCTGATAAAAATCCGCTCGGTTCCGCTGGAGTCCTTTTAACCTCCTCAACAACCTCATCGTCACTCTGAAACTTTCTTCCACAAATAGCACCCTTCATTGACCCAAACAAATGGAAGTCTGAAGGTGCCAGATCCGGGCTGTATGGAGGATAGGGTAACACAGTCAAACGTATTTTTGTGATGGCCTCTCTTCTTTGGAAACTGTTGTGTGGTCTTGCGTTATCGTGCAAAAGAAGGACGTCTTCCAGTTTTGTCTCCGGTCAAACTCGCTTTATACGTCTCTGGAGTCTATGTAGGGTAGTAATATATGCCTCTCAGTTGATTGTTTGTCCTTTCTTCATAATGTCCACCAGAATCACTCCTTCCATGTCCCATAAGATGGTGGCCAGAACCTTTCCTGCAGAGGGAACCACTTTGAACATTTTTCAGGTTCAAATTGGTGTACCCAAGTCTCATCTCCAGTCACAACTCGTGAAAGGAAGTCATCCCCTTCTGTTTCGTATCGAACCAACGACTCAGAAGCAATTTCTTTTCTTTCGGCTTTGTGATTTTCAGTCAGTTCTCGAGGAACAAACCGTGAACATGTTTTTAAGTATCCCAGTTTCTGAATTATCGTATTCATAATTCCTTCACTAATTCCTAGCTCCAGTGATAGCTCCTTGTATGTGACCCGCCGATTTGATCAAATGATGCTGTTAGCAGGTTGCACAATGTGAGATGTCACAGCCGATACCAGGCGAACGCTCTGTGGCTCATCATCGAGGCTGGCTTTCCCTCTCTCCGATGATCTCACACGTTTAAACAAGCGTCCAACTGTGCTTCGATCAACAACAGCATCTTCGTAAACGTTTTGTAGACGTTTGTGAATATTTCCAACTGTTTCCTTCTCTGCGGTTAAGAACTCGATAACAACGCTCTGTTTACGACGCATATCACTGTCAGACGCTATTTTTGAAACTGCGTTAACCATCGGTTTTTATACAAGGGCATTTGAAAGCGGTTTTATACAAGGAGAGGCGGTTCAAACTGGAAAAATCTGGTTATGTGAAGCGCAGAAAGTTCAAACTTACGGTCCAAAAGACATTTCAGCCCCATGGCCTATTATTTAGCTCAGAAAAAAGGGTGGGGCAAAATATATTGAGTGCCCCTAGTACATTCAAAAATAAATACTTTTATTTTACAATGACTTCAGCAATTCTCTCCTATTTATTTCACATAATTTAGATTGCGGTCGTTCCTTTCATTTCGCTAATGAACTTTACTTGCACGTTTCCAGCCTTAGCGGTTGCTGACCGCAGACACCTTTCAGCTTACATTTCGTTAATGCGCTTTACTTGTTGGAGTATAGGACACAATAAACTTTCTCATATAAAAGTGATTCTTACGTATATATATATATTAGGGTGTTTCACCCTTATAAGGGTTGAATTTTTTTTTTTTTGAAAGTCTCACCCTTTCAAAATATTCGATTAGTTGTGTAAACTGATGTTATGGAATTTTGTGAAGTTTAATGAACATCTTAAGGTGCCTCATGCCTTGTAAAGTTTGGCTTGCTTGGGTAAAATCTATAAATAACAACTACATTCATAACAAGACGATTATTTTAAAATCTGACAAACTTGAGAAATTAATAACTATTTATTTTCAGACATATATGCCGTTATTTAGTTATTTTATATTCAAATTCATTATTTATAAATGTGATATTAGGTACGTAAGGCTTAAGGAATGTTCTCGAAATTTTTTTTTTTTATTTAATTGAGCACATAAAATTATTTCGTAGTATTGTTGGAAATTAGTTTGTTGGAATTGTGTTTTGCTCTTTAACTTGTCACTAGTTGACCCACCAACACTGTACATTTCTTAAGTTAATAAAAATAAACTAAATAGAAACAGTTATGAAACAGTAACAGTATGTTGATAACTTTCATATAATTCTTTTGTTTCAGATTCATGGCAGCTAGGCAAAAAAGACAAGAAATTTTTCTTATAGGGAGCAGTCTCGCTCACAGTATCAGGGGATCTAAGTTACCATGTATTGGAGATGTCCTGAAGCGATTTTATTACTTTCATCGGAAGAGAATGACACAATTAAAGAAGCAGCCAACAAAACTTTTGATGAAATATTGTTATTCTGGAACAAAGCCAGAATCCCAACTAGACCCAAACAACATGTTATTACAAAAATTGAAGGTTTGTATGCCACATGGAAGCAGCTACAAAGGAATAAAACTAGAAGTTCTACTACAGAAAACAAGAAAAGAGAAGATTTTATCAGCACTTTCCCAAATCTATTTGATATAGCTCACGCTGATGCAGCAAAACTGATCCAGAACCACGAGGACCTTCAGTTCTTGCAAGCTCAAAGAGAGCCTGGACGACGGGGAACTATGCTGGAATAGACAAGGTAACAATGGAGAAGGAAAGGCGACGTTTTGAAAGAGTAGCAGATGAAGAAAAGAGAAAAGAAAGATGCAAGAAAGAAATAGCAAGCACATCAAAAACTGTGGATTCGACTAAAACAAGTGATTCTACTAAATCAGATACAGAGAGTTCCTCCTCTTCTCATGATTCTAATTACTTGCCAACTGTTGGAGGTACAACTGGGGGAACTTCAATTGCAAAAAAACAAAAGTCCATCATGACTCCAGACCTCTGCGCCACTCTAGACAGAACTTTCATGAGTGATAGGGAGGCTGTTCATCTCCTAACGTCACTAATAAGGAGTCAAGTGATTCAGCGTCCTGAGATTTCCGTCAGCCATTCAACGGTATACAGAGCCAGAAAGAAGCACCGCTTAGAAGCTGCAATACAGCATGAAAAGAAAATTAAAGAATCCTTGGTCAATAAGGTGCTTGTTGTTCACTGGGATGGAAAAATTATGCTTGATTTGACTGGTAAAGAAAAGGTAGATAGACTGCCAATTATTGTATCTGGTGATGGTGTCGAAGAAATACTTGCCATTCCAAAAATTTCATCTGGAACTGGTGTTGCTCAAGCTGATGCGGTGGTTTCTACATTACGAAATTTCAATCTTCAAGACTCGGTGAATGCCATGAGCTTTGATACAACACCGTCAAATACGGGTGGACGTGGTGGTGCATGCATCCTTATCGAAAATAAACTTGGAAGGGAGTTGTTGAATCTTGCATGTCGTCACCATATATTCGAACTTCAAGTCGAAAAGGCCTACACTTTCTTGATGGGATTATCTACAGGACCAGAAATCCTGTTGTTTAAGAGATTTAAGGAAAGCTGGAAATCCCTTGATCTCTCATCTTTCACACCCCTTCAAGGGGAGCTGGAAGATGCAAATGTCACTCAGTTGATTTCTTTTGCTACAACAATACTTAAAGATGAGCAACCAAGAGAAGATTACCGGGAACTGCTGGAGCTGTGGATTATAGTTCCAGGTGAAACTCCGCCAAGAGGTATTAAATTCAAAAGGCCTGGAGCCATACACAGAGCAAGATGGATGTCAAAGCTCATTTATGCCATCAAATTATTTCTTTTCCGACATCAAATGAATATAACTGCCAGAGAAATAAGAGGAATCACGAGGTTTGTGATTTTTGTTGTCCGTGTGTATCTGGTAGCCTGGTTCACTGCTCCATTGGGAATCTCCTCTCCTCGTCTAGATCTAGCATATATGGCAAGGCTCAATGAATTCCATGATCGTGAGCTTGCGGAAGCAGTTCTCAATGTTTTCAAAGACACTTGTGGTACTTAGGAGAAGAGTTGGTTGCTTTCAGCTTCTTTGACGATGAGGTGGACATTCGCGAAAAAAAGGAAATGGTAATTGCATTGGAAAATCGTGAAAAAGGTAGGCGTCTTAAGGCATCTAGTGATGGAACATGGAAACCCTTACATCATTACGTTACAACAGCAACAAAGAAGTTCTTCAGCAAACTGAACCTTGATCTAACCTTTCTGAAGAACGATCCAGCTTTATGGGAAGAGGATGAAAATTACAAAGTAGCAAAAAAAATTGTTGGTTCTTTACAAGTCGCGAACGATACAGCGGAGAGAGCTGTAGCTCTCGGTGAGCTCTCCTCGGGGAAATTGCCAAAAGATGAGAAGCAGTACCAATGTCTCATCCAATGTGTGAAGCAACACCGGAAATTGTTTCCAAACGTCAAGAAGTCAACTGTACTGTGATAGTCATTACATTTGAGAAATACCGCTATCTGAAATATCTTAATAAAACAAAAAAGTAATTTTAACATTCATGAATAATACTATCTTGGAAAAACTTTGGCTCTCTTGAGGCACCTTTTATTTTTGTTGTATTGTAATGAAAGTTTATAATTTTTAGTTTTGTATGAAATGGAATAATTTTAAATGATGAGAGAATAAATTTTTAAAATTTCATTTTTTTGAAACACCCTAATATATATATATATATATTATATATATATATATATATATTATATTATATATATATATATAATAATATATATATATATAGGGGAAATGTAAATTTACCTTATCTCCTTGCATCGATGTAATTGTTTAACTTCAATTAAATTTCATTTAAATCTCCATAAACTCTTCATCTAATTTGTACAAAAACATTTACTTAGTAAATCAAAAAGCATTTCACATCGAAAAGAATTTCCGAAGAATACTACTTTCAGTTAAAAATAATTCTCGATAAACTAAGAATAATATTCCTAAAATTATCTCTAACACGTCACACTCCTAAGTGGAACATTTACAAAATATAATAAAATCTTAAGTGTTGCTCTTTATATTCTATTATGGTTTTTCTTCTTTCTCAGAACAGTGAATTATTGTTGCTATTACAATTATTAATACCATTATTATTATTTACCTTAATAACTTTCCTAAAGTACACACACACACACACAAAGGAAAAAATGAAACGCTAATTGAAACCATCATTACATACAGTTTATTCTTTTAAAACATGACTTGTCCATTTGAAGTCTTGAACCGAAGCGCCTATTTTCTGGAAGTAATAAATCAACTCGTAGATAATATCATTGTGATCCATCACGGATTTTAGACTTCATTAATTCTTCTTCATCATGAAGGGCATCTTCGCTCCTAACCGTTAAACTAAAAAACATTTTTTCACAAAGCTCAAAATATAATTTTCAAATAAATTTATTTCTTAAGCATCAATCTCTATTAACATCAATATTACTAATTGTTATTGTTAATATTATTACTAAATCTTTCTCTAACTTGTATATATAAAATCGCTTTAATATCGGGATGTATAGTACAGATACAGAGAAACTTCAGATCCACGATTGACAGTGTAATTTATTCTCATTATACATGAACTAATAAGATTTTACTCTAAATAATTATTCTCATATAATATTTATAATGTTTATTGTCAATTTAGTATATTAACATGAAAGTGCGAATTATTTATTTGCTTATCTTAAAAAAGGCAAATACTATATTTCAAAAAAGCAGTATGATTTCGGCTTCGGCTCTACACTTGTTAAAATCATCGAGTAGTAACAGGGTGAGTGGCCGGCCCAACACAACCCAGGCGTCAGGATCCGGGGGCGAATCAGAGCCTCATCGCCCAGAGTCAAACACAGAGACCGCTAAGCTACCGAGAAGACCTCAACTCAAGATAGTGCTGGTAATAATAATGATAATAATAATAATAATAATTCTGGAATTAGAGAAATGGGTCGCATTCATCTGACATGAGCGCCGTGCAACCCTCAACGTAGGATACTGGTTAAATGAAGCCCTAATCTGAATTATAACACACCCTGTACAGAATATTTGCGTTGTGGAATTCTTTCAAATAAAAAGTCTAGTAAAAGAATAAAATATTTATTTGGATTTTTTTGTAGTATTTAAAACCTACTTAAACTAGATTTTAGTTCTCATTTAAAAGGGTTATGTAAATTTATATATATATTTATATGCGCGCTAACGCTCATAATTATATTGAACTATATATTATATGAAATTCAAACATGCTCTCCCTCAGCGAGGTTAAAGGACGTTAGGTCTGGGTAATAGTTCAATGGTTGATCATCATCCTCATTCAAATGATGTAGCGACCCGTGGTTGAGCTTTCCACACTGAGCTACAGTTTCTTTCCATCATATAACCTTATATTTGTTACGAAAGAGATTAAATAACCCTCCAACAATATGTCATCTTTCTTTTTGTCGTTATAAAAATTTTATATAATAACAATAAATAGATTCAGAGCTTCTGAAAACAGTGAAAAATTCTGCGGAGTAAATAAGCCAAATTTGATAAAAACACTTTATTATTCGTGAAGGTGTCCAATCAGAACTTCAATGCCCAAAGCGTGGGTCCGATACTCTGGATCTACGACAACTGATTAACACACACATATATGACATAGGAACGCCCAGTTACATTGATATCCAAACAGCAAGCATAAGGGCTGCTACAGTCGGGAATCATACATATAAAAGGGAGTATTTTCAGCTGGAACTCACAGCAGTTATTTTACCAGCGAATAATCACACATTCCCCTCGTCATGGACAATTGCAGTCAGTCACAACAACTACTTTACAGTTTACTGGAGCTATATGAAGATGGAAACACTGACGCGGTGGCTACAAATAGTCTTTTTAAGGCATCCGATCGGAACGATTTATTTTCAACGCAAACGGTTGTCAACATCTGCAATGACGATCTGTTTGATCCAGCGGAAGATTCTACAGTTGAAGTGTGGGTGTAAAAATTTTATGTACGTGTATTTCTATTTTATTTTTTATGTCCTATATTTAGTCGCGAAATTGTTATTTATGTTAGTGTTCCTGAGGGTGTCATTAGGCGAAAGCTCGTGAGCACCATTCGGTGCTTCCATTTTGGTTATTTTATCATATATATATATATATATATATATATATATATACATATGTGTGTGTGTGTGTAAAAGTGAACAATGAATAATTCCTATATTCATATACTGTAATTCTTATACTCATTCATATAATTCTTATGTAATCCTTATATTCTTATGTATATTTGTATTCATATATTCATTTTTACATATAGAGCCCAAAGTCGCATAACACGAGTTTCGATAAATTTTTTATTTGTTTTGTATTTTATTTCCGCTGAATAATTGGTGAATTATTCTTTTTTTAGATTTAGCTAAATAATGTAATCTTGTTAAATTCTGCAATGTACATTTCCTGTATACATTCTCTCTTCGTTGTAAAAGATGAAGTCATGTCCTGTTTAACGTTTAATTTTGAATCTTAAGTATTTAAATTTTGCTTAAGTGCGTGTTTGATTGTAATTCGTGCTGGAAGGCATATTTCAAATTCCGTTTTTAATTAAACATCCGATCTGTCAATATGCGGTTTAAAATAAAAATATGGCTTCCTCTTGCTTATCAGTCTAGACATTGCTACAGGTGAAATATTTTTTGGCTTTTTAAATATTTTGCAAAATAAATCAGCCTACTGAGAATAAAAAACAATAAAAAAACAGATCAGCATTAAAAAATAATGATGTCATGAAAACTTTCAGTATATAAGCCCGTAAAATTTCTCCAATGTCCATTCTGATTTTAACTGATCTGACTTAGAGGCTGAGCATTACTTGTAACATTATAGCAGTAAACTACAGTAAGAGCATATCTTTGTCTTCTCCTTTGAGCCTTGCTCTCTTCAGAGAACTTAGTCTTAAATAGAGAAAAATAACACTGGGTAACAAAATTTGAAAAATTTTCTGTTTATTGTGATTTTTGTCGTTTCTTAATGATTTCTTAATGATATTGGTTTTGCTCTATCATCAACCGTTTCAAAAATATAGGTTATCACATTTTTCATATGGCAAAGTATATAAAGAAGGCTAACATAAATATTTTCTGAAAATAAAAACACTATTGGAAATTAATGTTTATTGAGCCAAAATTGTTTGACACACCCAAAATGGTGCAAAGGATATAATATATATCATGAGGAGAACCGATAAGAGAATAACAAGCCTCGTTATGCAGTGTGCGTTCCTTAAAAATGCACTGAAGAACGCGACTTCCGCGTATGAACATTCTTATCTTTTCTGATCAGCGACCATACGTAGTCTCTCATCATAGAAGCATCCCAATGGTCCTGGAACCTTTTCTCCATCGTTTGAATATCTTGATAGAATCTTTCGCCATGTTCTTCACTCACATCGCCCAGGTTATCACGAAAAAAGTCTAGATGTGAATGCAGATAGTGTAATTTTAAAGACATACTGCACCCCATTTTGCCATAGCACTTAATCAAGTTTCACACTAACTCCTTATAATTTGGTGCTTTATGGTTGCCTAAAAACCACGAACCACATCACGGAAAGCACACCAAGCCTCTTTTTCGATCGGAGTCATCTTGGCTTTAAGGTTCTTTGAATTCAACAGCGCCTTGACTTGTGGTCCTACAAAGATGCCAGCCTTGACTTTGGCCTCAGAGAGTTTAGGGAACATGGCCCGAATCTGTTGGAAAACTTCCCCTCCAAAATCTAACGCAGTTACAAACTGCTTAATTAAACCCAACTTAATATGGAGAGGTGGTAGCAGAACTATGTCAGGCTTCACAAGAGGTTCCCTGAGTACATTGTACTTTCCTGGTTGCAGTCCTTCACGTGGAGACAACTGAACTGTTTTATAGTGCTCAGTTGAAGCCCTGCTATCCCAGAGGCAAAGAAAACATGAATATTTAGTAAATCCTCCTTGTAAACCTAACAGGAAACCAATCATTTTGAAATCACCACACACGTCCCAGTTATAGTGTTCATACCTGATTTGAGTGAGCAGTTCTTTGACATTTTCATTGTCCTCTTTCATTTGAACAGAATGTGCAACTGGTATAGATGGATATTTGTTCCCCTTGTGGAATAGAACAGCATTTAAACTCCGAGTTGAACTGTCAATAAACAGGTGCCACTCTGAGGGTATATGTGTTAACCCAATAGCTGTGAATAGACCATTAACCTCGCTGCAATAACAGAGAGAGCCACTGACATCGCAGAACCTTGCAAACTCTTCATGCCGCTTTCTGTATACAGTGCTCTTGCAGTCTTCTCCAAGCATATTTGAGTCTGGAGGTCAGAAGGGCAGACCCTGATTTCGTCAGACCCAAATCTCTAATTAAGTCGTCCAATTCCCTCTGATTTGGAAAGTGAGGGTTTGTACTGAAAGTTACTGTATATTCTTCATCATGACTGTCCTCACCAGCCGACATCTCAGATGAGCTAGCTGCATCCTCATGGACGACGCTATGCTTGGATACTGAAGAGTCTGCCTTCCTTTAACTTTCCTGTACTTAGAAACATCTACCATGCAGTAGTAGCAATCGTCATGGTGGCTCTTTGGTTCTCTCCATATTCTGGGTACCGCAAAGGGCATTGCCTTGCGTACTCCCCGCAGCCACCCTTCAAATGTAGAGCGGCAGCTTCCACAGATCACATGGGGTGCCCAGAGCTTATCTTGGTCACCCATAGGCATACCAAAATAGAGCCGATACGCGATCCAGAACTTGGTGCCTTTCACAATCTTGTGCGATACTTGCTTGGGGCCTATGTAATACCTGCAAACGTAGCAGAATATATCTGGCGAGTATTTACAAGCTCTAGTTCCCATTCTCTTTACCAAACTGTACTATATTAACAATAACCTGCAGATATAGTGAGAAGAGTTATTAAATCTGCAACAGATTACAGATTCCAGAAAAAAGATGTATTCACAACACTGAAATAATGTTCGCAATAAAAAAGGATCGATAACACTCAAATCGTCAGCACAGAGAGCACAGAAACACAGTACCTCAGTTCTGGTAACCATCAGACAAACAACCTGCTTTCTTTGTGTGCTCACACTTACTGACTTCTCAGATTCTGCGCTCTTCTTTATATAGCACAGTGGAAGTTTCGGGCAATTTCTAGAGCAAGAAACTGTCAACGAACATCCGGATTGTTCTCAACAATTCCTGATTATTCTGATATTGCTGCGCTCATGATAACATTATACTGGTGAAACATGAAAAATGGATTATCTCTGAAACCATTGATGATACACACAAACCAAGGCCAGATTTGGACTCAGCGCCCACAAATGCATATAAAAACATAAAAAATTCTATATAAACAGAATCAGTGTTACACAGTGTAATTTCCCGATAAGTTATAAGAAGAATCGGGGGACCTTCAGAGAATTTAGTCAGCCTCATAGAATCCTCGATCCACTACTAGAAGAAATTGGAGAGTAGTATAGGAGAAACTACTGCGATTCCCTATACGATACTAGCTACTCCAGAGTAACAAATCCGGTGCTGCCACCTAACCAGAATTCCCGTCAACTTCGAACAGACCAAGGCCATAGACGGAGGGGTTAACAACTGGCGACCTCTGAAACCAGGATTCCTTCCAGTCTTCCAGACCCTGGAACTAGAACCAACTTTCAGTTGACCGGCGTGTCACGACTTCCAGTTCTTCACGTCCATCATTCGACCGGTGTGTCACGACTCCATGTTCTCCACGCCCATTCTTCGTCCAGGAACAAGTGACCAGCAAGACACGTCTTCAGGACACGTCTTCAGGACAAGGATTTCGCTGTAGGAATCTTGTTAAGTACAGATCCTTTTTCAAATTAATTACTAAGCAATTGAGAAGTCAGAATAATTAACAGTTAATAATTAGTATCAAGCCAGTATCAACAAAAACCACAGTGAACACTCCATACACTAGTGATACATTTCTTTTTATTAAAACCAATTTATTTTCACTATTATAGTTAGTAAAAAATATTTTTATTTAATGTGTCAATCATACTACAGGGTGTCCATAAATGTTTACCCTGAAAAGAGTATGCTCTCATGTTTTAATGACGAATCTTACATCTGTTTTCTTTTTACAGGTGATCTCGTACACGCATAGAGTTTCTGTGCTGGTGTGTTTCGTGTACCGCATTCGCCGCTAGGAGCGCTGTAGTAGCTGTTCAGTTAAGATGGCGTCTGTGACAGAGAAGGCACAATGTGTTGTGTGGCTTGCAGAAACAAAATCTCCTGTCAGTGTTCCGCAAAGGTTCAAAACAAAGTATGGAAAGAATCCACCTGATGTGAAGTTAATTAAGTCGTGGATGAAAAAATTCTTGGAAACTGGAAACGTGGAAAAGGGAAAGAGCAGTGGTAGACCATCAGTTTCCGATGGGACGGTGGAAAACATTCAAACGGCTTTCACACCAATTACGCCATCGCCCAGCTGCAGGACAGGCAGCCAACTGTCATCTTCCAACAAGATGGGGCACCCCCTCATTGGGCGCATGTTGTTCGTGAAACTCTCGACGCAACATTTCCAAATCGATGGATTGGCAGGGACGGGCCAATCCCATGGCCCCCAAGATCACCAGACATTACCCAGCTGGATTTCTTTCTCTGGGGTCATGTTAAAGATTTGGTTTATGCAACAGTTGTTCCAGATATCAGGACTGCGAGAACGCATTACGGATGCAATTGCAACAGTTAACCCACAAATGTTGGAAAATGTGCGGCGTGAGTGTGAATACCATTTAGACATTTTACGTGCCACTAGGTGTGCACATGTGGCAGCTTATTAAGTTCATTAACTATGTATCAAAACTTTGTATGTTTATCTATTTATGATTAAAACTGTGTTTGAATACGAGTGTTTATTTAAAAGTTATAGCATGCCTTAATCAGGGTAATCATTTATGGACACCCTATATTACTGTACATTCGAGTGAAATTTTGTTTACATTTTTTATTATTTTGTTTACAGTTCTTTTTTTAAACTTCTCAAGTTAGACATATTGTTGTGCATTATTTGTGTATTTCATAGATAGAGTAGTTAGGAAAGCCACTCAAGTGATCATTCCATAGATTAAGATCGGTTAAGCAGACCAAATTAGAATACAGTAACAGTACCCTCACATATTAGCGATTCAGATGGTACGCTTTTTGACATTGAAAATTCGCCTCCACCCATTTTTCCATCTACCCCGCGCCTTTCAAACATATTTCCAAACAAGCAAACTTCAGATCAAGCACAAGCCAACATGTTTCAAACCACTTCCCCAGCATACATTAACTTAAGTAGACTTGTAAACCTTCCCCACACTGTTCTAATTTTTAAGGGAACCATAGATAATAACTTTGTTGAACCACGCGTAAGACCTTGGATTAAGTCTCTAGGACAACATTTCTTACGCAAAAACATCACAATGATGATATAAAGATTAGGGAAGCAAAAAGGTTTATTGACCCTAAAGAGGGGAATGCCCACGATACAGTTACGTAAGTCCCATCCATTAGCGAAGCTACAACTTGGGACAATTTTTAAAAACACTTATTAGAATTTTTCAAAGAAATAACACTCGCACAACCTTTGGCCACATTAGAAGCTGTCTTCCAAGCTAAATGGAAGAAAGAAGAACATGAAGATTTAAATAATTTTATTATACGAACACATAAACTCGTAGGAGAAGCCCTCCGAGCCGCAGAAAATGCATGTGACATTACATTCACTTCAAAGCGAAGAAACTTAATAGAAGCAACATCCATTTACCAAAACCTACCTAGCACCGAAAAAGAAATTTGAAGGTTGTCTAAATATTGACATACCAGTAAGTGTAGCCATAAATAAAACAAGGGAACATTACCCAGACTAAGCGAGCCAGAACTACCGGAAGGGTAGAGAGACTCACATACACTACACTGAAAAACAACACCAACAACAACCCTATAAATCGAGGCCGATGCAGGGAACACCCACTCAGAAACAAGCCCCACAAACCCAGAATACACGCCCTCATCCATAGTGTTTTAATTGTGATAGTATTGGGCACATGATGATTCAGTGCACTTATCCCCCGTATTGCTCCCACTGTCATGAACATAGTCATGGCCGTGGCGACCGACAAAAAAGTGCTGACGAAACCCCTGTAGAGTAGAGGCCCCACTTCCAGCGGTCAAATCACCAATGTTCCCAAAATCCCTCCAAATCTCAGAAACCAGTTAGTTACCACCCTCAACACGACCACCCACCAAACAGAGACGACCACAAGTTCAACCACACTTTTACCCAATGTCCAGACCCCCAATATAATCAGCAAGATCGGATGGTTCGGTACGTAGAAGTACCCGTTGAAGAATCAGTTTCCTCAGAGGTCCCAGTTTTCCCCAGAGGTCTTCTTGTAAAGAAGACCCTCCAGTGCATGGTGATTCCGTAGCATATGACTCAGGTCCTCCCATAGAAGTCAATTCAAGTTCTTTTTTAGATCTTACTTCGAAGGCAGCAGTTCGGCCTCCTCCCTCCTAAATAGCAGTAATAAATCGAAATACACACATAAACTACCCATCAGCATAATAGGTGCGAACCTACTAGATTTAATAACAAATTGCAGCACAGATAACCGAGATTTAACTGCTCTTCTAGATACAGGAGCACATGCGACATTGATTAAGAAACAATGTGCAGATGAGTTACTAGAGAGTACAGATTATAAAAATGAAATTAAGGCACCTTCCTGCCAACTCGGAGGACTTACCTACACACCCATACCTACATATGCAGAAATCGAATTATATTTAGAAGTTGGTAACGCGGTATATCCCGCAAAATGTTGTATTGTGGACGCAGTCGCCACCTTTCAGACAGATATCTTTCTTGGTATGGACTTCTTTAACTGGAATGAATGGGAAATTTACCCAGCCGTAAAATTAGTTAAGTGTAGAAATAGGACACATCCTCTCCATGAGAATAATAGACAGCTTAATGCTAACAGAATCAGTTTAGTTCGGGTTTCCGAAAGAAAAAGGAAACACACTCCAGTTTATAGCAGTTCAAGTCAGACGGTTGCATCCAGAGGGAAACCGCCCCAGAAATCAGCCCCCAGAGTAATCATTTCCAGTTGTTGAATCCAGTAGGATCAACACAGTCAGTTTACAGTCAGTCAGTTTCCAGTCAGTCAGTTTCCAGTCAGTCAGTTTCAGTTTCTGTCAGTTTCAGTTAACTCCGCAGTTGAGATTCGAAATTCAACTGAAACGATTTTTCAGCCAATAAGGAAAATTTTAGTCGCCGAACCAGAGTCAGATTCACAATTTTTCATATGCCCTACAGAGCATATAACAGTAGCACCTTATGAGAACATTTGTTTCCTAGCAAGAGTAGTAAACGGTCAAGGAAAACTATTAGAGTCAGATCTTACTCTTATTACAGAGAAAAGTAATTTCAAGAGAGATGTTCTTATTGCCCAATTTCTTAGTCATAGTCAGAATTCAGCTATTCCTGTTGTTTGTTTAACAAAGGGAAAAGCTCTACTGAATTAACTTCAAATCAGAGAATAGCAACCGTTTCCACAGTAAAAAATAAATTCAGATTTCTCCACCAGTACTATAAATCTTGTTTCCAGTTCCTTAGAGTTAAACCCTTCAGCATTAAGAGAAGAATATAATAAATATCTGGAGCACTCCCTTCAGGAGTCACCAGCCTTACAGAATCCCAAACTACTGGAATCACTTCCAATTTCCTAATATGAAATAGAGATGTGATTGCCTGAAAGGAGATCCTCGGGGCCGAACTAATTTGGCCCTTTCGAAATCAAGCTAGAACCCAATTCCAAACCCATCTTCATTCCTCCCTATAGGGTTCCATATTCCCAATTAGTAACTATTGAGGAACACATCACGGACATGTTGGAGCAGGATGTCATTCAGCCTTCAACTAGTCCCTGGTCTGCTCCTATGATTCTTGGTTTCAAAAAGGAAACAAGAATCATAGGAGGTTTTACCTTTCGGAATCCGAAATGGGCCTGCTAATTTCTCTAGGTTGATGAATATAGTCCTTTTCGACCTATTAGGTGTCGAAGCTCTCGTCTATCTTGACGATATTATCGTTTATATTTCGGATATAAAAACACACTTTCAACGTCTTCAGAATGTGCTATCACGTTTGAGGAAAGCACACCTTAAACTGAAACTTGCAAAGTGCAACTTCTTACAGGAATCTCTGGTATACTTATGATTTCTACTATCATCCACTGGAATTAAACCTCATCCAGCCAAACTTGAAGCACTGGAAAGGTACCCTGTACCCAAAACCATCGATGACGCTCGTGCATTTATTGGATTTGTCGGATCCTATCGAAATTTTATCCCCCAATTTTCAAACATTGCTAAACCCATTACCAATTTGTTCCAGAAAAATGCTAAATTTAATTGGGAATCTGATCACCAACATGCTTTTGAAACTTTAATCGGTAAACTAACCTGTCATCCCATCCCCTAATATCCCGATTACACCAAACCCTTTGTGACAGCGACAGATGCTTCCTCCTATGGACTAGGAGCCGTCCTATTACAGGACATAGATCCTGTGGAATTACCCATTGCTTATGCCAGTCAGCTTCTCTCTGGAAATCAACGGAATTATTCCACTACGGACCGAGAGGCCCTAGCAGTATATTGGGCTTTGAAAAATTCCGGAATATTGTCTACGGCTACAATGTAACCATCAAAACTGACCATAAGCCACTCATGTATCTCTTCAAGGACAAGCTACTTGAAGGAAGGATGAGTAGATGGGCTCTGTTGAGTCAGGACTTTGCGGCAAAAATCGTATACAAACCAGGAAAACTTCAAGTTATTCCAGACGGATTGTCGAGACTCAAGTCCGACACCCAAGTGAACAAGATAGAAACCCTTCCTGTGTTCGACTACGAATGTCTGCAATACTCCCAACAACAGGACCAACACACCCAGAACCTTCGAGCTCGCCTGGAACAAAAGGAACCGTCGAAGACAAAAGAACAGTACACCATCAAGAGTCTTTTGGAGCGATACCATTTTCCCGAAATGAACAAAAAGGTACATGAATACATCGCTGAATGCCCGTCTTGTTTAAAATATAAAGGCAACGTACCGTCCACAGTTCCAATGCATAAATATCCAGTATGCCAACGGCCCTGGCAAAGAACTGGAATGGACATACTGGGACCATTCCCCAAAACATCAAAGGGAAACCAGTACATCATTGTGTTTACGGTCCACTTTCGTGTTACAGCGAAGTAGTTGCCATTCCAAACCAGACCTCGGAAACTGTGGCAAGAGCCCTAGTGGAACGCGTCATCCAAAACCATACTACTCCTTCCATCCTAATTTCGGATAACGCCCTTAGTTTCACTTCCAAACTGTTCGATTCACTCATTAACGTATGTAAAATTAAAAATACATGTAAAATTAAAAACACACATTGTGAAATACCATCCGCAGGCAAACGGCTTAGTGGAAAGACAATCGGAAGATCTTAGAAGCCCTCCGCCACGTTGTCGATGCATCCTCCCGTGCATGGGATGATTCCCTCCCCATGGTGCAAACAGCCATTAACAACAGCTATAACGTTTCCATCGGGGACACCCCTCATTTCGTCCTATGTCACTACGACAAACGGCTACCTTTTGATTTGCCTGACCAAATCGACCGTGCAGTTCTAACACCGAGATGGCAGAAGCAAATCAGCAACTAGTTGAACGATCTTTCAAAATTTTTGACATAATCCGATATGCCCTCGACCAACGAAACCAACAGATGGAGCAAGAGCAACATAGGCGTCATCCCCGTCAACAGACTATAATCGTCGGTATGCGATGTTACATAAAGAGCGTGAAACCGCCAAGTGCTCATCGCAAATTATACTCAAAATGGGCTGGCTGATATAGGATTGTGGAAAACCTCGGAAAGAACCGTTACGAAATCCTCGACCTCCGAGATCATTCCAAACTAAAGATCATTCACGCTGATAATTTGAAGATAGCTGCCGAACAACACCTTCCCAAAAAACATCCCTGCAAATTAAAGTATCTGTTTTAGAAATAGTGAAGTTGATATTTATGAGTGTATATATATATATATATATATATATATATATACATTTAACTGCAAACACGCAGTATAATTAACGTAAAGAACGACGCTTGTATAGGAGATATTCCGCGCAAGACGAGAGAGAGAGAACGAAACAAATGAAAAAATGAGGTATACATATATATGTACCCTGTATGAACTAATCAAATTAACTTATAAATTTCTGTCTACAACCGAATCCTTTCTCCTTAAAGACAGTTGAGGAGCTAAATCGTATATATTGTATCTTGTAAATTGTATATTTATTTTCTATATATTGTTAAAATTTTATTATTATTATTATTATTTAATATAAATGTGTATATAGATTTCTCCTGTACTAATATTATTATTTAAGAATAAATATATATCGTTTAAAGTGTGTATAGATTTCTTCTGAACTATTCTGATTGTATATCTATTTTCTATATATTTAATGAAATTATTTCCAATAATTCGTCTAAATAAACAGAATGATGTACTTGTGTTTTATTATCCAAATGCTTTCCTGGATATATATATATATATACATTTCAACTGCAAACAACACACAGTATAATTAACGTAAAGAACGACGCTTGTATAGAAGAACGTTCCGCGCAAGATGAGGAGGGAGAACGAACAAATGAAAAAATGAGGTAACCACCCGGGAATCGAACCCGGGATCTTCCGATTGCCGGTCAGATATGATAACCACTACGTTCTTCTATACAAGCGTCGTTCTTTACGTTAATTATACTGTGTGTTGTTTGCAGTTGAAATGTATATATGTGCGGCATGCGGGAGGTGTCCCCTCAGGGCATTGGTTTCTGCGCGTATGTAGGAGAATTACGACTTCTGATTGATTGAGGCCCATGGTGTAGTGGTTATCATATCTGACCGGCAATCGGAAGATCCCGGGTTCGATTCCCGGGTGGTTACCTCATTGTTTCATTTGTTCGTTCTCCCTCCTCATCTTGCGCGGAACGTTCTTCTATACAAGCGTCGTTCTTTACGTTAATTATACTGTGTGTTGTTTGCAGTTGAAATGTATATATGTGCGGCATGCGGGAGGTGCCCCCTCAGGGCATTGGTTTCTGCGCGTATGTAGGAGAATTACGACTTCTGATTGATTGAGGCCCATGGTGTAGTGGTTATCATATCTGACCGGCAATCGTAAGATCCCGGGTTCGATTCCCGGGTGGTTACCTCATTTTTTTATTTGTTCGTTCTCCCTCCTCATCTTGCGCGGAACGTTCTTCTATACAAGCGTCGTTCTTTACGTTGATATATATATATATATATATATATATATATATATATATAAGATATTAGGGAATAACTGGGGTGATGGGAATATATGTAAACAATGCACCTTCATTAAACATAAATATGTATACACTAAGCCAACTGGTTGCTTAAGACAGCCAACTATCAAGAACATCTCCTTTAATTAAATAAATAGCGCAATCTGGCAACTCAAAAGTTAATATATAAAGCCAACTGGCTGATTAAAACCATCTAAGCCAAGTGCAAAGACCAAGAGCTTTATTATGAGTCTGGCGGTCCAGGCGAAAGGATGCCCTCTCTCTCCTCTCTTAGGTTAAGGTTTACCTTCTTAGGTTAGGGATACCCCTTTGGGGTGAAGGCCCTCCTCCATTCTCCCCCAAACTTAGAGTTTACCTTCTTAGGTTAGGGTCATCCCCTTTGGGAGAAGTCATCCTCCCTCTCCCCCCAAAACTCCCCACTTCATGCAACTTGGGTGTTACCCCTCACCCCCTTGTTGCATAACCCATTACCCCACCCCACTTTGCAACATTATCCCCACTTCCCTTTGCAACATTGATCAATATTGCAATTGTAATTACACTCTCCCATTTTGCAGCCATCCTACTCTCACAATTCTTAATATTAATGAGAAGATTTTCAAAACCAGAGAAAAATGTATAAAAATTTAGTTTATAATGAGGTAAATCAAAGTTTAAGCCTAACGACAATATTTTTCTCTCTCTAACACTTAAAGCTCTATTAGTAAAGTTAAAAATAAAATTGTCTGAGTTATTAAAAAACGATTGAGTAATTCACAATTTTTCTAATTTGGCACCATGTACCCTTTTATGTCTATTGATAATTTTAAAACAGCAAATTTGAAATTTAGTAACTAAACACTGATAACACTGATCTACAAATTTTGAAAAAGTTTGTGCTTCGGAGATAAAATGTGTTTCCTATTATGGATTTTGGGGTGCTGAAAACGAATATGACCATAAAAACAGTCGATTGGCTACAGTTTCCAAGAAAATTTAAGTTACACATTTTGCGTATATGTATACCATATATTAGTAACATACCTGTATAATGCAGTCACTTATATTGATTCAACCCGTCGCTTCTTTGCTTGTCTCTTGTATTCAACTTCTGGAGCATCTCTTGTTATTGTCCAGCAGTAGTCTGCTAACAATGATGGACTCCATTTCCCCTGGTAGCTTTTCTCCATCGCTGAGATATCCTGGTGGAAACGTTCACCATGTTCATCGCCGACTGCTCCGCAGTTGGCCGGAAAAAATTCCAGGTGCGAATGGAGGAAATGTATCTTTAAAGACATATTGCAGCCCATTTTTTGATAGGACAACAGCAGGTTTTCCACCAGCTCCCTGTAATTGTCAGCTTTGGTATTTCCGAGAAAATTGGTTGCTACTAACCGGAAAGCATTCCACGCTGTCTTCTCCTCACCACCTAGGATACGGTCGAACTCCTCATCTCTAAGAAGCTCGCGGATCTGTGGACCAACAAATACACCCTCCTTGATTTTGCTTCACTGAGCTTTGGGAATTTACCACCGAGGTACTTAAAAGCTGCCCCCGTTTTATCCATAGCCTTAACAAAATTTTTCATGACGCCCAGTTTGATGTGTAAGGGTGGTAACAAAATCTTGCTCGATTCTACAAGTGGAGGATACTGAACATTTTTTGTTCCAGGTTCCAATGAGTGTCGGAGTGGCCAATCCTTCTTGATGTAATGAGAAGTCCTAGCCCGACTATCCCATTCACAGAAAACAGCAATACTTAGTGTAGCCCGGCTGCAGTCCAAGCACGATAGCAACAACTTTCAAGTCACCACAAACCTGCCACTGATGTTTGTCATAGTTTATGCAGTTCAAAAGTTGCTTCATGTTGTCATATGTTTCCTTCATGTGGACTGCATGACCAACTGGAATTGATGGCAATACGTTGCCAACATGCAACAAAACAGCTTTTAGACTCAACTTCGATGAATCAATGAACAGCTAAGCGAAATCAGGATTCTGTACATAACATGACGTAATCAGGAATCTATAAATAGACCCTAATTTCTCTTTCACTTCAGTGTGTTCATTTCGCTTGTTGGTGATAGACGTGTATTATCTGCTGTTCATCATGTATCGTTGTTCGTCATCATATTCGTCGAAGGAAATATCGTCGGCATAGTCGTCGTAAGATTGTGAGGAGGCGTATTAAGAAGAATATCTTTACAGCTTCAATGAAATTTGTTTATTTAGATAAAAATACTTTGGGTGTAAATACTGATGGTATATATATATTGTCATTAGATCTATTAAGTACTTAAGCTAAAGCTGCTATTTTAAATTTTAGTTATTATCAAGTTACTGGTGTATCTTTTCAATGTATACCACAAATGAATATGTCTGGTTATGTTATAAATTTTGAAGATTCATTAGGTCGTAGGAAAGATGTTAGAGAGGTTGTAGAAAGAGATCCTAATGTTGGCATATCACCTGTTCCTTATTTAATTGTCCTCCATGCTGTTCTGTTTGAGCCTAATCTTGACACCTCACATAGTGCAGAGCAGGTAATGATGCATCCAAGAACTAAATGGTTCTCCCCTTTTAAAGGGTTTAGAATGTATCGTAGACTTAACCAAGTGTGTCAATTAGGTCAACAAGTCACTGCTCAATTCCCACAAAGTTTGATTAAGATATCTACTAATGATTTAACAAGGTCATTAGGTCGAATATATGTCGGTAAATATACATCAGAGGGATCTCAACAAAATGAATATGCATTTAATTATGTAAATAGAATTGTATTTTACATAAAGTTGTATGGTATAAAACAATAAAATAAAAAAATAAAAATTTAATTTTTCCCATCTGGGCCGAAATAATGAGTCATAATCTATTCTTAACTTTTGTTGCGAAACGCTGTTTAGTATTACCAGCGTTTCGTTCCCAACAAAATGATACATTTCGCCCCACGTCACTCGCCATTTTTTTCAACTCCCACGCATCCGGTATCATTTTGTGCAATGACGTCATAATGTGTGGATGACTCATGCATACCCCACTTGGTTTAATTTAAAGCCTAGCTAGCCTTACATTGAGATCTATAAATAGCTCTGACGTCGAGGAGTTTAAGATTACACCTCATTCGTCACCTAATGAATAACGTACGCCAGTCCAGTCTAATCAAACTTATGCCGGGCTTATCATTCCTTGGCAGCTTTGCAGAGTTAGAGCAGCCTCGGAGAGTTAGAGCCTCGCCAGAGTTAGAGCAAATGTCGGCAAAACAGTATCATGTTACGTTGTCGTTCAAGTTATAGCCCGAGTATCTCATTGACACAGAAAACAGCAATACTTAGTGTAGCCCGGCTGCAGGTCAAGCACGATAGCAACAACTTCAAGTCACCACAAACCTGCCACTGATGTTTGTCATAGTTTATGCAGTTCAAAAAGTTACAATTTCATCTTGTCATATGTTTCCTTCATGTGGACTGCATGACCAACCGGAATTGATGGCAATACGTTGCCAACATGCAACAAAACAGCTTTTAAACTCAACTTCGATGAATCAGTGAACAGTCTCCACTCATCAGGATTGTGAATAATGTTGAGAGCTGCCATCAGACCATCGATGTCGTTGCAAGCTACAAGGTCACTTTCCATGATGAAGAATGGGAGAAAATCTTTTTGACAGTCACGAAACTTACACACTCTAACATTTTCAGCGAGGAGATTCCACTGCTGCAATCTGGAGCCCAACAGCTCTGCCTTACTCTTTGGCAGTTCTAAATCTCTGATAAGGTCTTTTAATTCATTCTGAGTTATCATGTGTGGTTTAGAAGATGTCAAGTTATAAACAAATTCAGGGTCTTATGAATTTGAAGGCTCACAAGTTTCGCGGGTTCCTTCATTCTCCTCGTCCTCTGACTCCAGGGAGAATGAGTGTTGAGGCTCAGGAACGGGTAGTTCTTCGCCGTGAGATACCGAGCATATAGCAGAGGGTATATTCGGATATTGTAAAATCCACTTTTTCTTCTTGCAAATACCTTTCTTGATTGGGGGCACCATGCAGAAGTAACAATTGCTGACATGATCTGTTGGTTCCCTCCACACCATTGGCACTGCAAAAGGCATAGATTTCCTTCTCCAATTCAACCACTGGCGAAGGTTTGTTGCACAAGTATTGCAGCATATGTGTGGGGCCCAGCTCTTGTCCTGATCTCCAATCCTACGGCCAAAATAAAGGTGATAGGCCTTCCTAATCACGGCGGTTATAGCACGCTTTTGTGATGCAAATGTCAATTCTCCACAAACATAACAGAAGTTATCTACACTGTTCACGCAATTACGAGGCATCTTTGTTCAAATTAGGCTGAAAAAAAAATTCAGTTTCAAAAGCAAACACTAAAAAGAGTTTGACAAGGGTGCACTGTATGACTTCCGCGAATGAACTGATGCTGTGGCGTAATATGTAGACGCCTGTGACACATCGACGTCTTGACTCTACTGCGCATGCGCGTTGTTATATTTTTTTATTTTAATAAATTAATGTAATTACATTGCATTTTAATAATTTTAAATTAGGTAAGGTTAAGTTAGGTTAGTATTCCATTTATATTAATATAAAAACATTATGGGAAGCAATATGTTAAAATGATCCAATCTATTTTTTAATAAATAATTTACAAATACATGATGTAATAGATAAATTTAAAATTACATTTTATTGTATATATGTATATATTTACATTAATTTATTAAAATAAAAAATATAACTACGCGCATGCGCAGTAGAGTCAATGCGTCGATGCGTCACAGGCGTCTACATATTACGCGACAGATGCAGTCCAGTTAGTAGGGTGCAGGGTTGCCTGATATCTTTATAAATAGAGCCAATTGGCAATTTTAGGCATCATTTTCGTATTCAGTGACCCAAAATTAGTAAAGATTGACTACTTTTATTTCCAAAGCATTTTGGCTGTAGACCAGTGTAATCAATATAAGATACTGTCGATTTTAGACCAAATAGGAGAATCATTATGTTTTAGTTTGAGGAAACTCACTGTTTTAGTTTTCGATTGAAGTTCTACAGATCTACAGAAGCTAAGGCTAACAAAGACCCTAAGATCCACTCTAAGGTTAGCCCGAGAAAAAGAAGAAAGTAAGGGGTTAAAAGAAGAGAATAAGGGGTTAAGTAAGTAGCAAAACCTATCACTCGTGGGTCAAAATTCATTCAGAAAGAGAGAAAGAAAGACACCATCACCATCCGCCGGCCACTGCCAACAAGTCGGAAAAATAGTCGAAGAGAATACTTCCAGCTGTTTCAGACCAGTCCTCCACTCCATAGGGAGGTAGAGGATGCAGCCCACTCTGCCGGAAAGGGGTGAAAGATGAAAAGAAGTAAAATAAGAACGCATTACAAACCATGCAACACATTCTTAACTCAAAGAACAACACATTCTTAACTCAAAGAACAACACATTCTTAACTCAACGCGACACATACCTCCAGCAGTTGCAGACCGGTCCTCTATTCCATAGGGAGGTAGAGGACGGAGCCCACTCCGCCGGAAAGGGGTGGAAGATGAAAAGAAGTAAAATAAGAACGCATTACAAACCATGCAACACATTCTTAACTCAAACACTATCATACCATGCAAACTACAGACATGCAATGAAGAGAGTTTCAGACATGCAAATAAGGAGAGAGAGAGAAAAAAAAAGTATAAAGAATAACAAAAAGTGGGTTAGTTTACGCTACGAGCTACATCTAAGTTCGTGTTAGTCTAATTTTTTTTTTGCTGGCATCACACGCTGGCATGTCACAAGCTGGCATTATCGTCAACAGACTCATCCTCGATCACCACCCCCAGAGCTCCTGGTGGTAATCGTTTTATTATATTAAACAACGTTAATAATTTTAACGAGGGAGAGGGAAAAGGGTGGGGCTCAGAGGGAAAAGGGTGAGGCTCAAAAGGAAAAGTGGGAGGCCCAGAGGGAGAAGGGGAGGCTCAGAGGGAGAAGGGGGAGGCTCAGAGGGAGAAGGGTGATTGTTTTATTATTATATTAAACAACGTTAATATTTTTGAAATGCCTATCTAAACGGTTCTTAAACATATTAACGCTGGTAGAGTTCACGACGGGCGCGGGAAGATTATTCCATTTATCAATTACTTTTAATGTGAAGAAGTTTTTAGCGATATTAGTAATGAAACGTCTGCCACGCAACTTAAATCCGTTATTACAAGTATTGCTATTATCGAAAGTGAACAGTTTCTCAAAATTTAGGTTATCGATGTTATTAACGATTTTGAAAACTTCAATAAGCTCCCCCCTTAATCTCCTAGTTTCAAGTGAATGCAAGTCTAACTCTTTTATCCTATCTTCATAAGGCTTGTTGCGCAATGACGGAATTAGTTTCGTGGCACGACGCTGAACCCTTTCTAACCTATCAATATCCTCACGCAAATACGGGCACCAAAACTGAACGGCATATTCTAAATGAGGCCTGACTAGGGACTTGTAAACAGGCAATATGATATTCTTCGATTTAAATTCGAAATTACGTGCTATAAAGCCTAACATCCTATTAGTTTTAACGCAAGACTCTATCATCCATCGAGTACGTGTAATTATTGTTACGAGAACCTATATGCAAAACTTTACATTTGTCTACGTTAAATTGCATCTGCCACTTATCCGTCCACTCCATAATCCTATTTACATCGTCTTGGAGCCTATTTCTATCGTCCTCGTTAACAACCTTACCGCTTATTTTAGTATCATCCGCGAATTTTGACACGTTACTCGTCAAACCTACATCTACGTCGTTAATGTAAATTACGAATAGCAATGGGCCTAACACTGAACCCTGTGGGACACCGCTACCTACATCCAACCACCCCGATTCACTACCATTAACAACGACCCTCTGTCTCCTAGCACGAAGCCATTTTGGATGAAATAACTGTTTACGAGGGTGAGATTGCGCATTATATCGATAGGCTAAAAGTTAGCAAGGCTCCAGGCCCTGACGCTTTTTATCCCAGACATTTGAAAGACGTCATTGTAGGCCCCTTAACGAAGATTTTTAATCAGTTACTCGAAACGGGGATTATTCCTGAAGACTTCAAATTAGCTAACGTCACGCCCACTTTTAAAAAAGGCGACCGCACAGTAGCTAGCAATTATAGACCCATTAGCTTAACGTCAATTGTCGGTAAACTTTTGGAATCTGTAGTTAGGGATCGTATCATCGAACACTTAGAAAGTCGCGATTTGATTAATAGTAGTCAGCATGCGTTTCGACGCCATAGATCTTGTTTAACTAATTTGTTAGAATTTTATAACGAAATAGTGCGCGAATACGATAGGCATAGAGCGGCTGACGTTATTTATTTAGATTTTAAAAAAGCGTTCGATACAGTTCCGCATAGAAGATTAATTGCGAAGGTTAAAGCGCACGGTATACGCGGTCAGGTAGCTAACTGTTTAGAGCAGGGGTTCCCAAATTGTGTTCCGCGGAACACTTGTATACCGTGAGAAGTGTTCCGCGGAACACAATTTGGGAACCCCTGCTCTAAACAGTTAGCTACCTGACCGCGTATACCGTGCGCTTTAACCTTCGCAATTAATCTTCTATGCGGAACTGTATCGAACGCTTTTTTAAAATCTAAATAAATAACGTCAGCCGCTCTATGCCTATCGTATTCGCGCACTATTTCGTTATAAAATTCTAACAAATTAGTTAAACAAGATCTATGGCGTCGAAACGCATGCTGACTACTATTAATCAAATCGCGACTTTCTAAGTGTTCGATGATACGATCCCTAACTACGGATTCCAAAAGTTTACCGACAATTGACGTTAAGCTAATGGGTCTATAATTGCTAGCTACTGTGCGGTCGCCTTTTTTAAAAGTGGGCGTGACGTTAGCTAATTTGAAGTCTTCAGGAATAATCCCCGTTTCGAGTAACTGATTAAAAATCTTCGTTAAGGGGCCTACAATAACGTCTTTCAAATGTCTGGGATAAAAAGCGTCAGGGCCTGGAGCCTTGCTAACTTTTAGCCTATCGATATAATGCGCAATCTCACCCTCGTAAACAGTTATTTCATCCAAAATAGTCTCGCTGCTAAATGGAACGATATCGCCCACAGCGGGGACATTATCGACGTCTTCTACGGTAAAAACTGTCGCAAAAAAGTTATTAAAAATACCCGCCATCGCCTGAGCGTCGGAAGCCAAAGCGCCATTAGCGTCCAAGGGAGGGCCTATATTATTTTTTATCGGCTTACGATTATTCACATAATCGAAAAACTTTTTGGGTTATGTTTACTATCCGCAGCTATAAGGATCTCTAAATTAAGCTTAGCACTCCTAACTGATCTTTTAACCTGACGTCGAAGCTTGCTATATCTATTAGCGTTAGTTACCGTGCCATTGCGCTTATTAAGTCTATACGCTGTTACGCTCGTTTATGAACTCGCCTATTTCCCTAGTCCACCACTTAGACCTACCATGATTTCTAGCGCGCTTGGGCTGACGAGAAATAAACTCCCTTTCGATATTCAAGAAATTATCTTTAAAGTTACAAATTTAATAATTTATGTTGCCATGATTTATGTAGTTTGGAATTATGGAGGCGTTTATTAAAGAGTTTAAGTTTGTATGTTTTAGAGTTTGTAGAGTTTGTAGAGTATGTTTGTAGAGTTTAAGTTGTATGTTTTATAAATATAAAATCAGCGCTATACTAACATTATTAACAAGAAGTTATCGAATTTGTTCAGATTACTTTTCATTAAATGAAGAATTAAAATTTTTAAGACAGTACTTTATTAATAATTACTATCTTTCTAATCATTTTGACAACCAATTAAAGAAAATTTTAAATGACACTTTTAATACTAAACTCCCCATAACCACAGTATAAAAAGAAACCAGATATATTAAATTACCCTTTTATGGTTATTTATCATTATGTATTCGAAATGAAGTATCCAAACTTCTTAAGTCTACTAATCACCAAATAAATTTTAGATTAGGTTGACGTAATTATTGTGTATTTACCAGTTGAGGTAATTTTAACTTAATTTAATTTAATTTTAATAATTTTAATTCCCTTTTTGTATTGATGTAATTTTAATTATTTATTCTTATTTTGTTTTAAGGTTTATAATTCACTGATCATGACAAAAGATTTGTCGAAACGTTTGAAGTACAAAAATAAACGAAAATGTTTGCTGTTGTGTTGGTCCTTCTTTTCATCTGTAAGCTCCGTTTCCCTAAGAAGTCAGTAGCTTTGATATATATATATATATATATATGATACACACAGACCGTGCATGGAACAAGGAACTCTTCTGGGATAATTAAATCCACTATAGTCTGAATAAGTAATGGTAAATGACAAATACCATAGTTTTTCTTTTTCATGATGCTAGCCCGACGTGGGCAACGGGTCACTCGCAAAGAGGTCCCAAAATAGCTTCCCTCACCAGCTATCTGCAAAGCAGACAAGATCCAGCTTTGGGACATGGATCTAGGGTTTAAAGCAGCCTAGCCCTGCTACATTTAGAACCTCAATATAAGCAAAAGACTCGCTGCCTTCACGTCAGATTGAATACATCAAAGAAAAAGGGTAACTATTATATTTAGCCAAAAACCAAAACTTAAACCTCAACTGGTAGAATTGAGCGTCCACTTTTTAAGGCACATAACATGTCCGTTTCAAGATGGGAATGAACTCAGAATGGTCCCCTGAGTTTTTTATGATACACACAGACCGTGCATGGAACAAGGAACTCTTCTGGGATAATTAAATCCACTATAGTCCTAATAAGTAATGGTAAATGACAAATACCATAGTTTTTCTTTTTCATGATGCTAGCCCGACGTGGGCAACGGGTCACTCGCAAAGAGGTCCCATAAATATAGCTTCCCTCACCAGCTATCTGCAAAGCAGACAGGATCTAGGACATGGACACCGTGCGCGATGGATGGCGCGGGCAATGTATGCCCTGAAGATTTGGATGCTCAAGGAGGAGTTTGTTAGACTCTTGCGGCCGCAACGTCCTTCTTCCTCTCGTGGCCCGAACCGCATGGGACTTCTCTGGGAAAAGCTCGGAGATTTCTGCATTTTCGTCGTTAAACATTACCTACGCGTCTGGTTCACAGCAAAGACAGCTTCCGCAGCAGCACGAATGGACCTCACGCTGCTCAAGGAACTCGCGGAACATGAGGATCCCATCATCAAGGAAGCCGGCACGAAGGCGATGAGTCGGCATCTATGGTACTTGTCTGAAGTTACAGTCGGTCTCGCTCTCTTCGACGACGATGTTGCAGATGCTGACAAACTCAAGATGGTCTCTAACATGAACTCTGTGGAAGGATCTCTCGAGCCCAGCCCTCGTGTGTTCGCCGTCGCAAGAGACGTCATTGCCAAAGATCTTCCGGACTTCTTCACCTCCACAACTAAGAGGATCTTCCACCATCTTGAAATCGATACTGCGTTCTTGTCAATGCCCCCTGCGGCCTGGATAACATCAGACGGGTACAATCTGGGGAAGGAACGGGTCGGGAAGCTCCTCGTGACTAACGACATTGCTGAAAGAGGAGTGGCCCTCATCCACGAGTTCACGGCAAAGGGGCGTACCTAGCACGAGGATCAGCTCCAGTACGTGATCCAGGTGGCAAAGGATCATCGGCGAGCGTACCCGAAGACAGCAAACAAGAACGACCTTCTTCGCTGAAAAATACTTTCTTTCTGAAGGCTTTTAGTTCTTTACATGCCATTTCCGAGTATTGTTTGTCAATTTCTTTCGTTTTGGTGGTGTTCACGTAGTACGGGGAAACCTATCCAGGAATATAATATATAAGTTTAACTGTTTTGTTTCCAATTATTTTACAGTGTTCATTCCAGTTTAAGTTCTTGTCAAAGTAAATGCCTCGGAAACTGAAATGATTAACATGTGTTGTGGAATTACCATTAATTCTGAGGTCTGGAATGTGGTTGCTATTTATAGATTTTTGTGGAAATGTATTTTATAGTATATTTTGTTTTATTAAATTATCTGTTTTTCAATACATCCTTAACAAAGTGTATTAGCAAAATGTATTTTTATAAATATAAAACACGAATTATGTCTTCATATGCTGTAATGTTTTAAATATTAAGTGTTAAACAAGACATAATTTTCATAGTTACTTCCCCTGAAAATAATCAGTACGGGGAAACCAATCCCAGAATATATGTAGTATGTAATGTACAAACTTTGTAGTGGATGCGCGACCCCTAAATAAACGGCTACTCAAATGAACATTTGTCTGTGGTGTTTTCTCCTTCAGTGGCTTAATTGAGAAAGCGAGCGAAAGAAATGGACCACCTTCAGGTTTTCTCCCTTATGCAGTGACGCACCCTAATATATATATATATATATCTATATATATATATATATATATATATTTATTTATTCATTTTTTATGCAGGAAGAAGGGGCCAAGGGCAAATGCCTGCAAAAGCGCCCCTTTCATAGAAGAAGAAGAGAGCCAAAATGAAGTTCCGGGGTTTTGAGATGCCTAGACACTCTGCCTTTGAAAGAAAGGAGGTCATAGACAGGAGGAAAGATGGATTGAGGAAGATTGTTCCAGAGTTGACCGGTTCAGTAGCTGAAAGATTGAAAATACCGATTGACCCTTGCGTTAGATAGTTGGACAGAAAAGGAATGAGAAAGTGTAGAAAGTCTGGTGCTGCGTGCTCTCCTTAAAGGAGGAGGCATGCACTTAGAGAGTTTAGAAGAGCAATGTCCGTTATAATAGCGATAGTAAAGAGAGAGTGAGGCAACATTGCAGCGAAGAGAGAGAGAGAGAGTAAAGACAATCAGTAAGAGGCGGGGAATTGAAAAGACGAAAAGCCTTTGATTTCACCCGGTCAAGTACGGTTCTGTGGGTTGAGCCACCCAGCACATGAGAAGCGTACACCATACAAGGGCAAACAAGACCCCTGTACAGAGAGAGCAACTGAGTCGGGGTGAAGAAACCGCGAAGGCGGTACAACACACCTAACATCTTAGAAGCTGTTTTAGAAAAAAGAGTATATATGATCTTTCCAGGAAACATCACAAGAAAAGGAAACGCCAAGAATGTTAAGAGAAGAGGAAAGTTTTCTCTGCCCCATTCAGATATAGCAGAAAGATTAGAGGTCAAGTGTACCATAGCCGTCCTACGCCAATCATGAAGTAACTGCTGTGAGGGACGCTTTGGGAAGAGGGTGGAGAAATGAAGAGTGGAATCATCGGCGTAGGAGTGAATAGGACAGAAAGTGCAAATTAAAAGATCATTAATAAATAAAAGAAAAAGAGTAGGTGACAGGACAGAACCCTGAGGAACATCAATATTAATAGCTTTAGGAGAAGAACAGTGGCCATTTACAACTGCAGCTTTAGATCAGCCAGAAAAGAAACTAGAGATGAAGGCACAGATAGGATAGAAACAGAAAGAGGGCAGTTTGGAAATTAAAGATTTGTGCCACAGTCTATCAAAAGCTTTTGATATATCCAGCACAATAGTAAACTTTCACCGAAATCCGAAAGGAGGATGACCAAGAGTCGGAGAGATATGCAAGAAGATCGCCAGTAGAGCGTCCCTCGCGGAACCCATACTGACGATCTGAAAGAAGATTGTGAGAAGAAAGGTGTTTAAGAATCTTCCTATTAAGGATAGATTTAAAAACTTTGGAAAGGTAGGAAATGAAAGCAATTAGACGATAGTTGGAGGGTTGTGAGCGGTCACCCTTCTTTGGGACAGGGTGAATGAAAGCGAACTTCCAGCAGGAAGGAAAAGTACCAGATGAGAAACAAAGACGAAAGTTTGCCTAGACAGGATGTCAGCACAGAAGCACAGTTCTTAGGAACAACAGGAGGAACACCATTAGGACCGTACGCTTTGGGAAGCGGGTGGAGAAATGAAGAGTGGAATCATCGGCGTAGGAGTGAATAGGACAGAAAGTGCAAATTAAAAGATCATTAATAAATAAAAGAAAAAGAGTGGGTAACAGGACAAAACCCTGAGGAACATCACTGTTAATAGCTTTAGGAGAAGAACAGTGGCCATCTGCAGCTATAGAACGGCCAGAAAGGAAACTGGATAGGGCAGAAAAAACATTTTTAGACGAGATTCTAATTTCAGACATAATAAAGTCAGAGGTGGGAGGAGATGGAGGAACAGCATCAGAATCGTCCAAGGTTGAATTGTAAGCGAAAGTCTGAGCGAAGACCAGCTTTTTCTGGAGAAGAGACGACAATTGAGCAGTCGGAATGGAAAAGAGGAGGGAAAGAAGTGGAAGTAAAGTTGGTGAAGGGGTATTTGGCTGGATGCCAGAAAGAGCGAGAAGAATTAGAATTGAATAGTTTTTCACATTTTTGTCGTATGAAGTTTTGGCGAGTCGAAGAACAGATTTTGGACGATTCCAAGCAGAAATATAAGCTCAGTGAGAGTCAGGAGTTGAATAGCGACGGTACCTTCTGAAAGACAACTCTCTGTTGCGGATAGCATTAGAACAAGTAAAGTTATAACCAAGGTTTCTTTGCATAAGTAGTAGGAATAGAATGTGGAATGTATGCCTCCTTGCCCGAGATAATCACATCAGTGATGCGCTCAGTACACTCGGAAGGGCTACGGCCACAGAATCAGTAATCATTCCATGGAAAATCACAGAAGTACCGCCTAAGGGCCTCCCAATCAGCAGCGCCGAAGTGCGATAGGACAGGAAACTGATATAAGATTGTGGTCGGAGGAGCCGAACGGAGAGAAAAATTTGACAGAGTAAGAAGGATGAGAGGTAAGAAATAAATCCAAAATGTTGGGCTTATCTCCAAGGCAATCGGAGATACGAGTAGGGTGCTGTACAATTTTCTCCAGGTCATTTAGGATAGAAAAGTTGTAAGCTAGTTCACTAGGGATGTCAGTGAAATGGGTGGAAAGCCAAAGGTGGTGGTGAACATTGAAATCTCCTAAAATGAATATTTCAGCAAAGGGAGAGCGGGATAGAATATATTCCACTTTGGAAGTGAGGTAGTCAAAGAATTTTGTATAGTCAGTAGAATTAGGGGAAAGAGAAATAGTGCAGATGTATTTAGTTTGAGATTGGCATGTAAGCAGTAGCCAGAGGGTATAGAATTCGAAAGATTCGAGTTCGGAAATACGAGAACAAGCTAGGTCATTGCATACATATTACGCAACATCCCCCTTTGGAGTGAAATTGAGTATAGAGAAAGTAAGTGGGTACAGAGAAAGGGTTGCTGTCACTCGTCCCAGACACTTGAGCTTCAGTGAAGATGAGGTTTAGAGGAGAGGTGGTGTTCAACAGATTGAAAATTTGAGAAAGGGACACGAATGTTGCAGAAGTTTAAGAAAAGTGAATCAGACGGAGCCCCAGAACATCTCGAATGGGCGGTAGCAGATCTAGCCCCGCTACCCGGATCTGCGTTCCCGATATCGGCAACGGGGGAGGCAGAAGTGGGGACATTTATGGTTCCCTCCCCATGGGACTCTGAGATTATGTAATGTGTAAGACGTACAGTATGTATATAACGTTATCATTTACTGTCCACCTACTTTTGGTTCACCCTATATAATGAGGAATAGGGAGAAAAATGTGTATTTGAGAGCATGCTGGGCTGCTCACAGGGTAGATGAGACACGGAAAAAGATCAGCTAAAGAGGACAGTGACAGGAGAAACGGGAGTTCCAGCACTCCCTATCTTCTGTCTAACGTCTCCCACCCCCCGGAGTACTTCCCTAGTCGATTGTTGTCTGCAATATATATATATATATATATATATATATATATATATATCGTTGCGAGGGCAGGATGAGAGACGTGTCCGAATCTTCTTTCATTTACTCACAATTTCGTGCATACCAGAAAGTCTGCAAGATCCAACATCGGAGAACACATTCTCACTAATTTTGACGCATTCCTCGTGAATTCAAGAAAGTAAATATTTTATGGGTCCAAATTTTTGTTACATGCAAACAAATGTCTGGTATGCAATTCAAACGTTTAATTCAATAAAATAAACATTCTGTGTGTGTGCGTTTGTGTATGCGTACTCTAAAATAAAGTTCATTCATCCTCCACGGTAGTATGGGTACAAAAGTTGCGAGGGGTTGAGGGTGCCGCCACTATAAAAATAGAAAATTGAATATAAAGTAAATTAATATGACCTAAACTTGAAAGCAATATATATATATATGTTATAATGTTATAATTTTATAATGTTTCAGACCAACAAAGACCCTAGGATCCACTCATGGCTGGTCTACCTAACTGTGTTCGTAATTGTGTATTGTGCATGTCCTCCATGGTGGCGGAGGGGACCTACAATTTTACGTGGGTTCCGAACCACAAAGAACATAAGAAATTTTTATAGTGGGCACACTAGAGGGCCACATCGGCCCATCGAGGTGGCTCCACTATGTAAAAACTGCCTGTACATTGGCAACAACCAATTTTTACAAAACTAAATAATTATCAATTTAAAACTAATTAATTATCAATTTAAAACTAATTAATTATCAATTTAAAACTAAAGATAGAATCACTGGATCCAGAGGATCAAGTCATAATAGACTACTATCCACAAATATGTTACACTCTATATCTATTTATAACGGACATGCAAATATATCAGATCCAAAGAATCCAGTCAATTTCATTACGGTATCCATCAATACCAGTACCTTGCCAACCAAAAATAAGTCACAGTCCATATCAATTGCGGACCAAGTCACAATTTACAACCATATACATTACAATATATATTCTTAGGAGGAAAAGTGTAGGTGTGGCTGTAAAGACTGTACAGTAATGTAGAAGTGTGTGTGTGCACCCATTTTGGGTCTCCCATTTAAAGGTGTTCGTGGAGCAAGTGAAGATCATGAGTTTTACAATACCTCACAGTACTATGGGGGTCACCGCTCGGCAGAGCTCTTTAAATGGGGTGTGTAAGGACAGAGAGTATCCCCTAACCCAAGATGCTGCCTCCCTATATCCCACAACACTTGTAAAACTATGTTTTCTAAAATTTGTTCTACATCTTGGCTTAAAGAATTTCATACTATTACCTCTAGACTGGTTATTGATCTTTAATGAAAAGAGAATCAAAATCTATCTTATCCAACCCTTAATTTTACTACCTTAAACTATACCCAATTGGGTGGCCCACTTTTCAATTTTTTTTGAAAAGTATAGGTGGTCGTGGTTTTTCCCATTATTTGGCACTATACTAGCACATTGGTACCATTTTTACAAAAATTGATCAATATTTAGGGGTCTCGCATCGACCTTGAAATTACTAGTTTTTTTTTTAAAATGTGTAGGCCTACTTTTTAACGTTTTACTGAATCAAGATAAATCATTAAGTAGGGATGTTTTCTGAATCCTCTTAATGAGAGAAGTCGTTTGGTGTGCCTGCCAATGTCATACGACTAACGGTTTAAAGATTGTGCCTGTATACAGGTAATACGAATGTGCTAGTATAGTGCCAAATAATGGGAAAAACCACGATCACCTATACTTTTCAAAAAAATGAGTCACCATACCCGGGCGGAATGTATAATGTATATAGGTAATTAGAAAATGCACTATGCCTGTGCCAGGTACCTAACCTATTTCTAACCATACATGCTCTCGAAGATTGGGGATGTGAGGAGAGCGTCATCGGACTCTGCTTCGACACCACTTCCACCAACACGGGGAGGGTGCAGGGTGCAGTTGTCCGGCTGGAAAACATGCTCGGGCGACCGCTACTCCAGCTGGGATGCCGTCATCACGTCCTAGAGCTTATCGTGGGGGCAGTAGCCGTCACCCTGCTCGGAAGGACTACGGCACCAATTGATCCTTTGTTTCAGCAGTTGAAGAGAAGGTTAGTTCATTTTTTGTGCAAGGTAAAGTTAGGACACACATGATATTCCACTAGTTTATAAAACAGCAAGCCAAACCGGAACTTCAGAGTTTTCTCACACAATTTTCGTGTTTATTATTTTTGAAGATGGGACGAGCTCGATCTCTCGACCTACTGCAAGCTGCAGGTCGAGAATCTGGCGGAGAGTACTTGGCTAATAGAACTCCGGGACGCGGCGGTCAGCTTCCTGAGCACAGCTTCTGGTTTCGTCAGAGACGATTACCGGGAAGTGGCAGAGATCACGCTCCTGGTACTCGGGACACAACCACGCCGTGGCATTCACCTCATGCGCCCAGGAGCCTACCACCACGCAAGATGGATGGCTAAAGTTAGTATTTTCAAACAAAAATAATCTAGAGATAAGTTTAAATGTTATTCAAAGATAAACATTTCATTATAACGCAAACAAAGTAATTGGTAACAATAAACCTGTCTTACTTACAATGGTGCCTATTCTGTTTCAGGTCATCTACTACACAAAACTGCTGATGTTCAGTAGGTAGCTGGAGCTCGACGCCGAGCTGGTCGACAAACTGCACAGGATCGTGGTGTTCATCGCTCTTCTGTACGTACCAGCTTGGTTGGCGGCCCCTGTAGCAGCTGATGCGCCGTTGAATGACCTGGTACTATACCAGCGTTTTCTGAGGTATAGGGCAGTGGACCGCGAGGTGGCAGAAGCGTCACTGGCAGTGATGAGGCGGCACTTCTGGTATCTGAGGCCTCAGACCGTCATCTTCGCTCTATGCAGCAACAAGGTGGATGGCACTGTGAAGCAACAGATGGCAGAGAAGCTGTCCCACCTCCCTGTACCCAAAGACTTCACATACGAGAACGTCTCAGTCGACGAGATGACGCTACTCCCCGACCTGATCGACGAGTCCTCCTGGTTCTTATTTGCAGGTCTGAGATGTATGGGTCTTCGTGGCTCACCCTGCCAACTGATAAGTGGGACGAGAACGAGGACTTTTGTCGTCTGAAGGATGTGATCTCTAATCTCCAGGTCACCAATGACGTCGCTGAAAGAGGAGGCCAACTGATACAAGACTATGCGAACACGGTCACAAAGGACGAGGCACAGCTGCAGGATCTTCTGCAAGTGGTGGAAAAGAACCGGAAAGAGCTCGGCGACTTCAAGAAGTCATCACTCGCCACGATGACATAGCACAGAGGGACAACGTTGCAGCCAGTGACGTGTGATAGTGGTCAATACAATGCAAAAGTGATTGTTTAAGTTATTGTTTCTTTCTTCCTTATTTGTCTGCTATTTGCTGATTTTTTTGAAAAGTATAGATGATCGTGGTTTTTCCCATTATTTGGCACTATACTAGCACATTGGTATTACCTGTATACAGGCACAACTTTTAAACCGTTAGTCGTATGACATTGGAAGGCACACCAAACGACTTCTCTCATCAAGAGGATTCAGAAAACATCCCTACTTAATGATTTATCTTGATTCAGTAAAAAGTTAAAAAGTACGCATTTAAAAAAAAACTCGTAATTTCAAGGTCGATGCGAGACCCCTAAATATTGATCAATTTTTGTAAAAATGGTACCAATGTGCTAGTATAGTGCCAAATAATGGGAAAACTGCGATAACCTATACTTTTAAAAAAAATTGAAAAGTGGGCCACCCTAATGCCCAATCTATCAACATATGCGTCTAATCGATTTTTAAACATGTTTATCGACGTGCTACTAATTACTTCTACCGGCAAACTATTCCAGCTATTTACTATTCTATGCGTAAAAAAGTTTTTGGCAACTGCTGTCTCGTACCTTCTACTTGTTAACTTACACCCGTTATTTCTAGTCCTATTATATTGAGATATTTCGAAAAAGCTATCTCTATCTACGTTATCGAACCCATTCATAATTTTGAAAACCTGGATTAGATCACCCCTTAGCCTCCTAGTCTCGAGTGTAGTCAATTTTAACTCTTTAAGCCTATCCTCGTACGACTTTGACCTAAGCGACGGAATCATCTTAGTTGCTCGTCTTTGAACTCTTTCGATTTTGGCTATATCTTTGCGCATATACGGATTCCAAAATTGGATCGCGTACTCCAAATGGGGTCTAACTAATGATTTATAAAGAGGAACTATAATATCGCTCGATTTGTACTCAAAATTCCGAGCTGTAAAACCTAACACTTTGTTCGCTTTATTGACCGCTGCAGTACTTTGTTTCGCTACATTTAAATCACCAGTGACTATAACTCCTAAATCTTTTTCCTGCTCTACGCTTATCAACTCTTTCCCTGACATACTATACGCAAAATTACCGTTGCGCGAACCTATATGTAAAATTTTGCACTTATCGACGTTAAATCTCATTTGTCATGTGACTGACCAATCAACGATTTTATTCAGATCATTCTGAATTTTACCTCTATCTTTGTCTTTAATCGCCCTACCACCCAGCTTCTTGTCATCCGCAAACTTTGAAACTGTACTGACTAGGCCGACATCTAAATCGTTAATATATATATAAGAAAAAGCAAGGGGCCCAATACAGAACCCTGAGGAACGCCACTCGCTACATTAGCCCAACACGACTCCGCTCCATCAACGACCACCCTCTGTTTCCTACCTCGCAACCACTCTTCTATCCAATTTATTACTACACCCCTGATTCCATGAGCCTTAGTTTTCTCAATGAGTCTTTCGTGCGGTACGGTGTCAAACGCTTTTTGAAAATCTAAATACACTACATCAACCGTCCGATGACTATCGTAAACGTCAACCACGCTTTGAAAAAATTCTAAAAGATTATTTAAGCGAGATTAGTTTCGCCTAAAACCGTGCTGAGTATTTCTAACTAAGTTATGCAATTCTAAGTGTTCGACTATACGATCCCTAATTATTGATTCCAGTAGCTTACTTACAACAGACGTTAAACTGATTGGCCTATAATTTCCCGCCGCACCTTTATCGCCTTTCTTAAAGATAGGTGTTACGTTTGCTAACTTGAAATTATCTGGTACGCACCCCTGAGAAAGACGCATTAAAAATCTTTGTTAAGCGGCACAAAACAATGCTATCTTTTAATTCTTTTAGTTGTATGGGATATATGGAATCCGGACCCGGTGATTTACGCGTTTTTCATTTTATCAATATAGCGCATTACTTCTCTCCTTCACTAACGACAATATTTATCCAAAATATTACCATTATCAAAAGGTATTAGTCTATGACCGTAGGGATATTCGTTACATCTCTCTATAGTAAAAACTGACGTAAAGAATTCGTTTAGCAAGGTAGCCATTTCCTTGTTTTCAGAAACTAGATCTCCGTTAACATATCATATATATATATATATATATGTGTGTGTGTGTGTGTGTGTGTGTGTTTGTGACTTCATACTGTGAACTTTAGCGGCCACCCTTCAATACTGTCTTAGGCATAACAGTGATATTATACCCCTTCGGGAGTCGAAGCCCACAACCTCAATCTTTATAGTACAATAATTCGTTTTTGCATAACCTAACCTCACTTAAGTCGCAACAACAATGATATTACAACATCGGGAGTCGAATCCCCGAACTCATTCTTTATAGTAGAATAATTCGTTTTTGAATAACCTAACCTCATTTTCACGCTATAGACCCACGCTTCTCAAACTTGGGGTCGCGATCCCTCAGGGGGTCGCGTAAATATTATTGGGGGTCGCAGAAACATTTGAAAATATTATTTTTTTCATAAATATACAGTGTTAGTACCTATTGCTTTTATGACATTGAGTGAAAGGTCGCGAAACAATTTGTCTGATCCAAAGGGGTCCCAAGTGAAAAAAGTTTGAGAAGCCCTGCTATAGACAATATGGGTGTATTGACACAGTCGGGACCTGTCCAGTAAATAAATAAATATATATATATGTATATACTTCGGTGGTGTAGTGTTTAGACTACGAATCCACTGGCCTCAAGTTCGATTCCTGGTGAGGCAGTTGGAGCGCAGTAAACCCAGCTGTTTATCCTTCCATACAATAAAAATTGGTTGGTAGAGAAGTAGGTACCCTGGGTAGCCTAGTGGTTAAGAGGCAGGGCTGCTGATCAGGAAGTCATGAGATGGAGCCCGAGTGAGGGCGTTGTAATTTCTGATCACCCGTGATGGGTCGTGGATTGGATTCCACGTAAAGGTACATATATATATATATATATATATATATATATATATATATATATATAAGCAAAGAACAACAGGAAAAAGGAAAAGGAAACACGAAGTCCGAGCGCTTTCGTGATATATTCACATCTTCAGGGAGAAGAAGATGTGAATATATCACGAAATCGCTCGGACTTCGTATTTCCTTTTCCTTTTCCCTGTGGTTATTGCTTATTAAAAAGATCACGTGTTGTTCTGTGATTTTATTGCATAATATATATATATATATATATATATATGTGCAAACACTCCTCTATACTTACGTCGTTTCTATACGTTAATATACTGCGCGGTCATTGCAGTATATATATATATATATATATATATATATATATATATATATATATATATATATATGCGCCTCGGTGGTGTAGTGGTTAGCGTCGCTAACGTCCCCGGGGTTCGAGGCCCGGTGACGACAGCCGGCGCGCAGCAAAACCAAGCTGTTCATCCTTCCACACAATAAAGAAAGTGGTTGGTAGATAAATGGGTACTGGGTAGCTTAGTGATTAAGATGCTGGGATGCTGGTGGGACGTAGTTCGGATTCCACGTTAAACTGTAGGTCTAAGTTGGAGTGAAAAACTTCAACTTCGTCAAAATGAGTAATTCGGGCGGAAGCTAACCAAAGGTTATATATATATATTAGTGGTGGACCGGATATCCGCATCCGCATCATTTTTAACGTCCACATCCGCATCCGTACTTCTGACTGCGGATGTTATGCGGATATTACCTCTAATAAATTATGCAATTTACAATCAAATTAGCTTATAAAGTAGCTTATAAGGCCCAGTCATGCACATTTCATGTAAAGTATTAATTATTAATGAACAAACAAATATATAAACCTCAAAATATAAATACCTGGTAACACAGAAAATTGAATGAAACGTGTTTCATTGAATTTTCTGTGGCTGAAACTCTTGAGAAAGTTATTATTTTTATCATAATGAAGATATTAATATTAATTTTAATTCTTATACATTGCCTGCCATAATATCACGAAATTTGAAAAATTATGTCATATATTCATAATTCTACATTATATTGCTAGATTAACTAAATATCCGCATCCGCGGATATTGAAATTAAAGATCCGCATCCGCAGATGTTGGAAAACAAAACTGACATCCGGTCCACCACTATATATATATATATATATATATATATATATATATATATATATATATATATATATATAAACTTTAATTGCAATAACCGCAACAATATAAAATTATACCAACCCGCAAGGAAAAATTTTAAAATTAATTATAAAACAGTTTTCGAAAACGCTAATTAATTTCGGCTGGTCACAACCAAGCCCTTTTCAAAGCTATAAATTAAATAAAATATCTAAAAAAGTTATAAAACTTCCGCCCTGCGCAAGAGCTAAGATTGAAATGACTGTGAAGGCATAAACACGAACAGAGAGATGGTAGCTGTCGTACGTCTGGCAGTTGGCAAAGGCAAACTATTGCCAAGATTCAACCTTTGAGATAAGAAATCTATAAAAATCAATCCTGTATATCTGGCAACCGGTCACGGCCCGAAATTGCCCTAAAATATTTTAAAATGTTAAAAATAAAGCTGTCCATACTGTAGGACAACTTAATATTGGAAATGGTGTCTTCTGCCAAAATATAAAATGCCTCGTATATTTGTCTCTGTTCCTGGTCCCTGACCTTTATGATAGGTTTAGAATCCTGGAAGTTAAAAATATGATTATGCTGTTCCCATGCTGAACTAGGCTACTATAAGTATTACCCAATCTCAGGCCACATTTGTTGGAATTAATCCTTCTCTGAAAATCATTTGTCTCCCCGATGTATTTTTGAGGGCAGCCTCCACATGGGATTTCATAAACTACGCCAGAATTGTTGGAGGCTTTAGTAATAAGATGGTGAATGAACGAAGACAATTTATTTGGCACAACGGAGACCAACTTAATCTGCTTCGGCAAGAGTGAGGAAAGCCCTTTGTTAACCTCAAAGGTCACTTTCAAGAATGAAACGTCTTTATCCCGGTTCCCAGTTTTGGGAGAAAAGAAAGATCTCCTACTGGCGAAATAAGCTTTATCGATAAACAATTTGGAATAACCCAAGCGTATAAATATACTTTTAATATGTAAAACTTCATCGTCAAGATAAATGGGGTCACAAATCCTGAAAGCTCTCAAAAAGAGACCAGAAATGATGCCTTTCTTATTACAAAGAGAATAATTGGAAAAAGCATGAATGTAGCTGTCTGAATGCGTAGGCTTTCTAAATACCTTAAAAGAAGGTCTTTGTTTGGGATCTCTTAAAATAAGAACATCCAAAAACGAGAGAGATCCACTGTTTTCAACTTCATACGTAAATTGTATTGAGGGTACAAAACTATTAAGAACTCCCACCAGCTCATCCAGATCCACATGAGATTCTAAAATAACACACGTGTCATCAACGTAACGGAACCAATGACCCCCAGCACCAAAGATTCCGGCAAAAAATTAACTTCAAAAAATTCCAAAAATATTAGCTAAAATTGGAGAGAGCGAAGAGCCCATAGGTAAACCTGTCCTCTGTCTAAAAAATGACCCGTTAAAAGAAAAATAGTTATGTTTCGAGCAGTCTAACAAGCTCCAAAAAATGGACACCTTATTCGAAATCAGTGTAGTTGCATTATATAAAATCAGTTATTAGTAAGAAAACAACTCTTACAAAGTTCTCATTCGCAGGCCTGTGTTATGTTTGTATCAGGTGAATTCGTTAATCATTGTTGGCAACACTGCACGTCGATTCGGCTGCAGTCTACCGTACATTGGTTATATGAGTCAGCTGAACATGGCGGCTCGACTGAAACATTGCCCTGCCCTACGGAGCAGTCCAGGACGGTTACGTTTAATGGCCACTCGTAGACGTTCCGGTGTTGAGCAATATGCAGCTGCATCGATTGTTGCGCCTTTTTGCATGAAGTCTGTGAGCAAAACGCCTTTGTGGTCCCAAAACACGGTAACCATCACTTTGTCAGGAGACCTCACAATCTTGAGCTCATTTGGTCGTGGGTACCGAGGGTGTTTCCATTCCATGCTGGCACGTTTTGTTTCCGGAGTACGGTGATGAACCCATGTCTCGTCTCCTGTGACAATGCGCTCAAGAAATTCTTGACCACTGACAGACTCGGAATATCGTCGCAGAAATGACAGGGCACTGTTCCAGTCGAGCCGCCATGTTCAACTGACTCATTTAACCAATGTATGGTAGATGGCAGCCGAATCGACGTGCAGTTTTGCCAACAATGATTAACGAATTCATCTGATACAAACATAATCAATGTAGCTCTTTTAGTTACGAAATTATACTTCGTGTAAACTTATTTTCTGACCGCCCCTCCTATCTGTAGTGTGAAATGTATATAAATATAAATAACAATTTTTATAGCATTATTTGATGTGTAGCATCCCTGCCTTAATAAAACTATTGTTCCTGGCGCCGAACCATTAACATATATATATATATATATATATATATATATATATATATTATATATATATATATATATATATATGTTTAACCCCTCCGTCTATGGCCTTGGTCGGTTCGAAGTTGACGGGGGTTCTGGTTAGGTGGCAGCAATGCATTTGTTACTTTGGAGTAGCTGGTATCGTATAGGGAATCGCAGTAGTTTCTTCTATACTACTCTCCGATTTCTTCTTGGAGTGGATCGGAGGATTCTGTGGAGCTTACTAAATTCTCTGAAGGTTCCCCGATTCTTCTTGTAACGTATCCGGAAATTATTTTTCTCTATTTAAGACTAAGTTCTCTGAAGAGAGCAAGGGTCGAAGAAGTCAAAGATTTTCTCTTACTGTAGTTTTACTGCTAAAATGTTTCAAGTAATGCTCAGCCTCTAAGTTAGATCAGACAATCAGAATTAATATTTGAAAAATTATGAGTTTATATATGCAAATTTTGTTGACATCATTATTATTTTATGTTGACTTGTTTTGTTTTTTATTCTCAATAGGCTGCATTATTTTGCAAAATATTTGAAGATAAGGTAAATATTTTAGCTATAGCAACGTCTAGACAGATAAGCAAGATATTTGGAGATGAAGCCGTATTTTTATTTTAAACTGCATATTGACAGATCTGATGTTATCATGATCTGCCGAGTTAACTAAAAATGGAAATTGAAATATGCATTTTATTATGAATTACAATTAAACATGCATATGAGCAAAAATTAAATGCTTATGATTTAAAATTAAACGTTAAGCAAGACATGACTTCATCTTTTACAGCGAAGAGAGAATGTATACAGAAAATGAACATTGCAGAATTTAACAAGATTACATTATTAAGCTAATTCTAAAAAAAATGATAAAGTAATTTAAAAAGAAGTAATTCACCAATTATTTAGCAGAAATAAAATAAAAAGCAAATAAAAAACTTATTCAAACGTGTCAGTGTTATGCGACTTTGGACTGTATATGTCAAAATGAATATATGAATATAAATATACAGAAGAATATAAGGATATATAAATATGCGAATTATACGAATGAATATAAGAATTATCCGAATTATAATATAAGAATTATATAATAATTATATAAATCAATATACGAATTATTCATTGTTCATTTTTACATATCAGTGCTTTTTTTGTAAAAAAGAGAGGTGCCAGTACTCATATCTTGATAAATTATACAATTTCTCTCCACACCCTCCCCTCTTCCAGCGCCCCCTCCCCCTTCTCTATTGAATTTGTGATGAACTTTTAATAAAGTTGATAATAAAAATTAAAAATACATAATAAAAATCAGAATGTTTAACATTTATAGGCGATGTTTATTACTTTGAGTTTTAAAGAATTAAAAAAATGAAAACATAGCAAAATTAGAGTTTCATAAAAAATTCCAAGCGAATTCCAACAAACTGTCATGTGAATTTGTTGTTCCAGCCAAATGAGTTAGTCGAGGTGGGAACGTTAATTTATTTGAGCGGACGTGTGACACTATATATATATATATATATTTTTTTATATTTTTTTTTTTGAAAGCCCAATATACTGTATATATATAAAACGTTCGTTTAGATTTATTTCCTTAAAATAGTTTATACATGAACAATTATGCTCACTTCATATAATTTTGTTTTCTATCGAGAAAATCCTAAATTACAATTATTTTTACATCTTTTTCTGCTTCAGAGGTATCTCAACTTGGTATCTCACCAGATATCTCACCCTGAGGCACGCAAATGGGTTTCCTTGGCATCTTTTGAATAATTTAGAACATTCACTAAGTATGCGCGGTAATGATAATAGCTGGAACCTGCTATCACATTCACTTGATTTAAATATACATCGTATTGACTGATCAGTGCATCAAAAAGTTAGTTTCCAGATAGATTGGGTAATCATCCTCACAATCTGTCCCATCAGAGAGTGCTTTTCATATTTTTGTATACAGATATATATTGCTCGGGTTGTAAAAGAATGAGACTGCAATGGATACAACGAACGCTATAGGAGCGTCCACGAGCCAACAGCATTGAGGGGATTAATCGTGACGTAATCGGAGTCTTCTATAAATGTCTGAGTCGGTGGAATGCTGTAAAGGGAAAAGGGTGCGTTCCGATTCACAGCACTCCTCGCTGTGTGGATGGACTAGCTGCGTCATGTTGAATTGCTTGGAGCGATTACCAGACTCTACCTCACACTGTAGAAACACAAATACCTATGAGAGATGAGAGGTAGTTGTACAAGATTGGCGTTTATATCAGTTAAAGAAATCAAACGCAGGGCTCATGCGTTTGGAGCATCTCTTTGATTTTAAGAAGGCTTTCTTTTTCGTTTTATCCCTCGAGGTGACACCTTCTTCTTCTACTTCTTCACTGGACGTTTCATTTTTATTTACTGTTTTTTAACCCCTTTGCCGCGCATTTTCCTTTTCACAACTTTTTAAGCATCATCAATAATCTCATTTCTCGTACAACGTAATTATCTTTTCGAAGTTTCTTTAGGTTTGACACCAACCATCTTCAACTGTGTTAATATCTGATTGTAGAACCTTCCGACCGAGATATTTGGCACCACTCTCTACGGGGGCAGCCGTTCGTAATATAGAAGAAAAATCGAACCAAAACCATTACCGCATTGGTAGGTCCTTCCGATCCAGGAAACCATATCATATCCTCTTGGAGACTTCATCAATAAAAACAAGGGGTGTATGATATATATATATATATTTATTTATTTATTTATTTATTTTTTATGCAGGAAGAAAGGGCCAAGGGCAAATGCCCGCAAAAGACCCCGCTCATAGAAGAAGAAGCCAAAATGAAGGTCCGGGGTTTTTGAGATGCCTAGACACTCTGCGTTTGAAAGATAGGAGGTCATAGACAGGAGGAAAGATGGATTGAGGAAGATTGTTCCAGAGTTGACCGGTTCAGTAGATGAAAGGTTGAAAATACAGATTGACCCTTGCGTTAGATAGTTGGACAGAAAAGGAATGAGAAAGTGTAGAAAGTCTGGTGTTGCGTGCTCTCCTTAAAGGAGGAGGCATGCACTTAGAGAGTTTACAAGAGCAATGTCCGTTATAATAGCGACAGTAAAAAGAGAGTGAAGCAACATTGCGGCGAAGAGAGAGAGAGAGAGAGAGAGAGAGAGAGAGAGAGAGATTGAAGACAATCAGTAAGAGGCGGGAAATTGATAAGACGAAAAGCCTTTGATTTCACCCGGTCAAGTACGGCTGTATGGGTTGAGCTACCCAACACATTAGAAGCGTACGCCATATAGGGTCAAACAAGACCCCTGTACAGAGAGAGCAACTGAGTCGGGGTGAAGAAACTGCGAAGGCGGTACAACACACCTAACCTCTTAGAAGCTGTTTTAGAAAAAAGAGTATTTATGATTAGGGTGTGTCAATTTTAGGGAGCAAAGTGAAATCTTTAGATTTTCAAAGACTACTAGTACCAAATGATGCATTTTTATGTGCTAAATCGAAATTTGGCTTTAAAATCCAGATTTGACCAATCCTAGGTACTTATATTTGAAGTTGAAGTTTACGAAAAATCAGCAATTTTTGCAAGTATTTTTTTTTACTGTATATAACTACATTTTACATACTTTACATACAACTAAAGACATTTTGATTGTATTTCAATATTAAAACTTAGAAATATAGATAGGTTTCTTGAACTTTGCCAAGGATGCCATATATAACTACATTTTACATACATACAATTAAAGACATTTTGATTGTATTTCAATATTAAAACTTAGAAATATAGATAGGTTTCTTGAACTTTGCCAAGGATGCCATGTCTGCCTTGCTCTTGTTCCTGGACATGAGCGCCCTACTGGCCACCTGGCCACTGATGTACGCCTCCCTCCTCTCTTGTGAGTAAACATGTGCTGCTTCAGTTGTCATCCTTACACACCTCTCTGTGTGTGTGTGTGGGCCATGCAGGAACTTCCATTGGTCTATCCAGAAACTCTTTGATTGCAGCAGTGGTGAGGGAGCAGGTCAGAGGAGGCTCAGTCACGCCAGAGTTCCAGTCAATAAGCTCCGAGAGTTTGGTGGCATCTGGGTTGATGTCAGGAGTCTTCCTGGGTCTGACACTGCAGTCTCCTACCTGTGTGTCCTCATCTCCTTCACCTCTGACTTCCAGTATCCTCTTCACTGCCTCCCTCCTCTCCTCCTCCACCTCACTGCACAGCATGGCCTGGAGCATAGCCTCAGAGTGTGCATAACAGGCTGATCTCTTCATTGTAGGCATCTCTATTCCTATCACCTCCTTCTTCTTGTGACTTAACTTGATGTTGAACCAGTTTGGCATGTAGACTCCCACTATGAATTCCACAATTATCCTCAGACTCTTCAGGTTCCTACCCTTCAGTCCATGTTTGGAAATCCACAATCTGCAGAACCTCAGAGCCGTGGTGACCCACCTACTGTGAAAGACTGGCCCAATCTCCAGGAGAGCTCGACTCTGAGGTACCTCTCCCGATTTGATGGCAGTGATGATTCTGTAGCCATATGATTGGTTTGTGCTGAGGTCCTTGACTACCTCCTGACTGAGATGGGGTAGAGGAGGACCAACAGTGACCCTCGTGAAGTTTGGGTTGATCTCCAGCTCAGTGGCAGCGTCTAACATCTTCCCTAGGGGCCCAGACCACTTGTTGTTGCTCAATGTCTTGCCATCCAGTGCAGTCACCAGGTGTCTGAGACAGCTCCCCAGTGTGCAAGTCACAGATAATCCACACCAACTTCCTGCCAAGCTTGGCCTCCATATAATGCATTACTCCTCCCTCCCAGCCAGTATTCACAATAGTACTGTCACCAGTCTCTCTCAGCCCAGTGTGATGTCTGAAGCTAGCCAGAGCTATGTTGGTGATATCTTCAGTGTTGTATTTCTTTTTCTTAGCCACAGGCAAGGAAGAAGTGTCGCAGACTCTGGTATGAAGTCTTCGTCCTCCTCTCTCCTCCCTCCCTCCTCCAGTATAGTCTCCAGTCTCCTCCAACTCCATCTCCAGCAGTGACTCCTCCCTCAACTCCTCTTCTTTCTTGGCTGACTCCTCTGCCTTCCTCCTCCTCTTCTCCTCGGCCTTCCTTCTCTGCTCCTGTCTCTGCAGCACTGCTTCCTGTCTCCTGGTCTCAAGGTGATCAGGTAGACCCATCTGGTGTGCCCCACACTGCCCACCTTTTCTCTCTGACCTTTAATGAAGGCAAGCTCCTGCACTGGTATCTTCTGCTCGCTCCTGCAGCTGCTGTCAATGTGAACCTCACTGTTGCAAACAGGGTTGCACCCAAGCCCACTGCAGCTCCTGATCACAGTGTCAGGTCAGGCTGTCCATTAATTTGTAGTTTCATCATGAACCTATCTTTGACCTCTAGCTTCACATTGCCAATGGACACCTTCACTGCCTCATCCCACAATGCCTTCACTTTAGCCCTGATCCTGACCTCAGTTTTGATTACAGGTCCTGTGAATAGAGCGTTGGCCTTTTTCCACTGAGCCAGTAGCCCTCCTGTCTTCCTCACTCATCTCTCTCCTCAACAAACCATACCTCAGCAGATCTCTGGCTGTGGGCAGCTCAGCAGGGGGAAGTTCCCTCCCAGTCCCCACCAAATGATTTAGGTGACAGTGACAACTTGATTTGCTTCGGGTTCTGATTTCTTTCTGACTCATCCTCTGGACCTGTGAACAAAAGAAATGTCATTGAAATTTGGATAGGCCTAATGATTATGATTACATAAAATTAAGTTCATTGAAATTCTTAATATCTTCCTTTAAGTTCAATAAAAGGTTGTGTTTTTATAGGTACAAGACTTAATTATTCAAAGTAATGACAATTTTATATATCTATCATATCAAAATATACAGAAAGTTTGGGTCACACATAACATTTCGAATAATTTGAATTGCACAATATTTACATCACGAAGTAATCAAAATTGTCAAAAAGGAGGGAAAACACATGCATTCACAATCAAAACTCCAGCATATGCGACTATGTGAAACTTAGAAACCATACTGCACACCAAAAATAACCAAAGTTGACCACACATATCAATGGCATATTGATATACGATGCTACAGTCATATTTAGGTTATATTTCAAACCCTTATGGTCAAATATAAATAGGTAAATGGATTTTTTAAACAACACTAAAGATATTTCTAAGTTCGCTAGATAATATGACATCATTTGAGCATTAGTAGTTTTCGAATTGTTGACTTTACTAAAATTGACACACCCTAATATATGATCTTTCCAGGAAACATCACAAGAAAAGGAAACGCCAATAATGTTAAGAGAAGAGGAAGGATAGAGTTGTGTGTTGTTGAAGGTAAGGGATAGTTGTGTGGAAGATTGTGACGAGTAGACATATGGAGGAACTGAGTTTTTGAGGCATTGAAAGCCACAAAGTTTTCTCTGCCCCAATAAGATATAGCAGAAAGATCAGACGTCAGGTGTACCATAGCCGTCCTACGCCAATCATGAAGTAACTGCTGTGAGGGACGCTTTGAGAAGCGGGTGGAGAAATGAAGAGTGGAATCATCGGCGTAGGAGTGAATAGGACAGAAAGTGCAAATTAAAAGATCATTCATAAATAAAAGAAAAAGAGTGAGGGACAGGACAGAACCCTGAGGAACATCACTGTTAATAGCTTTAGGAGAAGAATAGTGGCCATCTACAACTGCAGCTATAGATCGGCCAGAAAGGAAACTAGAGATGAAGGCACAGATAGAAGGATAGAAACCGAAAGAGGGCAGTTTGGAAATTAAAGATTTGTGCCACAGTCTATCAAAAGCTTTTGATATGTCTAGCACAATAGCAAACTTTCACCGAAATCCCGAAAGGAGGATGACCAAGAGAAGAGTCAGAGAGATATGCAAGAAGATCGCCAGTAGAGCGTCCTTGCGGAATCCATACTGACGATCTGAAAGAAAATTGTGAGAAGAAAAGTGTTTAAGAATCTTCCTATTGAGGATAGATTCAAAAACTTGGAAAAGGCAGGAAATGAAAGGAATTGGACGATAGTTGGATGGTTGTGAGCGGTCACCCTTCTTTGGGACAGGGTGAATGAAAGCGAACTTCCAGCAGGAAGGAAAAGTACCAGATGAGAAACAAAGACGAAAAAGTTTGCCTAGACAGGGTGTCAGGTTCATAATGACCTTTTGAAGATTATCCACTGTTCGCTATAAGCTCAAAACAAACAAGCAAAGTGAATTTACAGGTCATTAACGAAATTGTGAACGGTAGCTGTACCTTTTAAGGAAAATCTTTAATGAGTGGAAAGATAAATGGCAGGTGTCTGCGAGAGCTTAACCATATGGATTCATAATGACCTTTCGAAGATTATCCACGGTTCGCTATAGGCTCAAAACAAACAAGCAAAGTGAATTTACGTCATTAGTGAATTTGTAAACTTTAGCTGCCCCTTTTAAGGAAAATCTTTAATAAGTGGAAGGTAAATATCAGGCTTCGGCGAAAGCTTAGCCGTAAGGCAGGTATGGGTATTAAGTTTTAATTATTAGCCACCGAACGACCGCAATGTAATAGCGGTTTCTCTGTATGATATAATGCTTGCAGTGAATATGTACTTTAACTATTTAATAATACTTACTTATTTATTACTAACAACTAGCTGTTTATTTTTAATAAGAGCACAGTGAAGGGTCAAATTAAATGATGCATTTATTTTTAAATATAATAACAGTAATGATTCTTAATAATCTATATACAACAATATAAATTCAATATATTACCCATGTAACGACCTTAAAGGCATGACTTGAGTAAATTTTGAACAGCGCGGAAAAGCGACGCAAGAGTAGCATGAGGGCAGCATTTGAGCAACATGATGTTTGCTGCACGAGTGTATAGGGGACCCAGATTGTACTTTTTGTGGGTCTGTGTATTGGTATATATATATATATATATATATATATACATATATATAGTCGGGGAGTATTTCTTCATTTATTAATAACAATTAGCTGTTTATTTTAATATGAGCCACGTAAAGGGATCAAATTAAATTAAATAAATAGTCGAGAATTGTTCAACTCATTGTAAAACGAATGTATTTATTATTAAAAACGGTGTATGTGTATTTTTTAATTCAAATGGCTATTGAATATATATATATATATATATTTTATCGATACCATAATCCAATACGACCTTCCCAGATTTCCAGTTTTAAAACCCAATGTCACTAAACCTCTCATAAAAATGAGTTCAAATTCATTAACACGGATGTATCCAGTGTTTCAAAAGATCATGTTCGTAATTGCGTGCGGGTTTTGCGGCATCTAAGAGCCCTATCATGCGCTGATTACACAGCTCAACAAAAAATTTTTTTTGTTTCGTTGCCAAGGAAATTCGTACGAATTTAGGGTATTTTGGGGTTGCTGAATTCCAAAATGAAAGTAGTTTTTCCGGTTTGGCTCTAGTTCTTGAGATAATGAATACCCTCAATTAATAGGAAACGTAACCATAACACGTGCATATGGGAAACTACCGGAACATTCTAGATGGTGAGACACGCGAATATTCTTAGTGTTTACTCCGCGATCATTCTAGAATATTCCCCCTCCGTATATAAGTCATCGGCCACCCAACCAGTAGTCAGTTGACAGTTGGCAGTGGAGCGGTACGTTGTTGTTGTGTTTTTCGTGTTTCTCGTCCGTGTAATGTATTTGTATACATGTACTTAGTGTACATAAGTCAATATGAAATGAACTTATAATTTTATTGTTTTCTTTTTTCAGAGAAATATGAGTTCTTCACGAAGAGACTGCTTAAACAATCCTAATGTATTCAGCTACATTTGCGGCAAATACACTCTGCAAAAACAAAGAAAAAACATCACAGACTTTGTAAAGCAAGCTTATCTTGCGTATTTTGGCGTGGCGCTTGGAGACCAAGACAAGTCATGGGCTCCCCATAAGGTTTGCAAAACCTGTGTAGAATGACAGTGGAAAAATCGAGAAAGGAAAAGTTTAAACTTCGGTGTGCCTATGGTGTGGCGAGAGCCGAAAAACCACCACGACGATTGTTATTTCTGTGTGGTTAATGTGAAAGGTTTCAATCGATACAAGAAACTCAAGTGGGATTATCCCAATTTGGAATCAGCAAGGCGACCTGTGTCACAGCGAAGACGTTCCCATACCAGTCTTTACCACACTGCCCGACCTTCCGTTGTCAGAATTTGAAGAAATTCGGGACTTAGGTGGTAGTAGTGGAAGTGACTATGAAGGAAGCATTTCAACACCTCAGCAGTTCTCCCAAGACGAACTCAATGATCTGATACGGGACCTCAGTCTGTCAAAGCAAGCATCTGAACTTTTAGCATCCAGACTAAAAGAAAAGAACTGTCTACAGCCAGAAGCTAAAATAACAGGTTATCGGACAAGAGAGGCGGGACTTCTTCCTTACTTCAGCCAAGATGAAGAACTTGTATACTGCAATAACATCCCTGGACTTGTTCTTCAAATGGGACTGGAATATCGACCAGGAGATTGGCGGCTTTTTATAGACAGCTCCAGTAGAAGCTTGAAATGTGTTTTATTGCACAATGGTAACCGATATGCATCTCTTCCAATTGCTCACTCAACAAAACTTAAAGAAGAATATGAAAATATCAAAATGGTCCTGCAGAAACTCTGCTATCATGAGCACCAGATGCCTATTTGTGTTGATCTAAAGATGATAAACTTCTTGCTTGGGCAGCAAAGTGGATATACGAAGTACCCTTGTTTCATCTGTTTATGGGATAGTAGGGCAAGGCAAGATCATTGGAAAAAAGTGACATGGCCTTCAAGAGAAAACATGACTGCAGGTGCAGCGAACATCATCAACGAACCTTTGGTTAACAGGGAAAAAAATCATCCTCCCACCACTTCATATCAAGCTGGGACTAATGAAACAATTTGTTAAGGCCTTGGACAAAGATGGCGATTGCTTCAAATACATTTGTAGATCGTTCCCTGGACTAAGTATGGAAAAACTAAAAGCTGGAATCTTTGATGGCCCTCAAATCCGTACACTTATCAAGGATTCTAATTTCACAAAATTTATGAATGGTGTTGAAGTTTCTGCCTGGTGCAGTTATGCCTCAGTTGTCAAGAATTTCTTGGGTAACCACAAAGCAGACAATTACGAAGAACTGGTGCAAAACATGCTCACAAACTTTGAAAAGTTGGGTACTAATATGAGCATAAAGGTACACTTTCTCCATAGCCACTTACACAGATTTCCGGATAATCTTGGTGATTTTAGCGAGGAACAAGGGGAGGTTTCATCAAGATATCAAGGTGATGGAGGAAAGGTATCAAGGCAGATGGGACAGACACATGATGGCAGACTGTTGCTGGAACCTCCAACGTGATTGTCCTGATAACCCACATAAAAGAGAATCGTACAAACAGAGATTTACTATACATTAATTGTAATTGTGCGAATCAGCTTACTGTGTTTATCTGTTATTATACCGAATAAAATGCCATTATGTATTTCATGTGTTTACTTTTGTATGATTTGAGACAATTTCAATGCGATTTGTAAGTAGGCTCCGCCTGAACATTAAATTTTTTGCATTTTTACGTGTTTCAATGGGGTACCAATTATCTCATAAATTAGAGCCAATCTAGCAAAACCGATGTCATATTCGGAATCAGCACCACAAAGTTACCCCAAAATCACTCTAATATGATTGGCAATAAAATGAGTGTTGACCAGTGTTATCAGAGGAAATGCCCGTCGGAATGAATAAAAATGTTTCAGTGCTTCGTCTCAGACGAGAATTTTAAGTACGTTAATTTGCGACATTTTCAAGCTTCAGTTATTTCTAAATTAATCAGCCTGCGAAGTATTAAGCATATGCACAAATAGTTCCATAAATATTGATGAAACAATATTGATTATTTTCCAAACAGAACGTCCCTCTCTCTCTCTCTCTCCCCCGGGACATAATATAACCTAACCTAGCGTTGCCTAACCTAGCCTAACTTATTGCTTAAGATTCAAATTGAATGTCAAACGCTGATATTATAACCTCCCGTCTAAAAATTATTTACTTTTATTAATAGTAAAATAAATACATTGGCGTCACAATTTACAATGACAAATAATTGTGAAGCTTGACTATTTATTTTATTCAATTTGGCCCTCTAGCTTTAGGCTTTACAGGGCTCTTATTAAAAATAAAACAGATGTTTCTCGCTCCTCCACTATCCACTATGCCGTTGAGATACAATGTATAGCCGATATATATATATATATATATATATATATATATATATATATATATATATGTGTGTGTGTGTATGTATATATTCTATTTTTATATTTTACCAAAATTTAATTGTTAGTCCTTGCTGCGCGTCACTACATCATCTGATGTGAGAAATGACAGATTTAAATACTCATGGTTAATATTTGACCTAGTGAATGAAATTATGCAAGGTTTTGTTTAAAGTAAATAAAGTCCATTTATCAAAAGCTTCATAAAATTCTTAATCATAACATGATGTTGGGAGAAAATAAAGAAAAAATAAGTAAGTCACGTGCGACTGATCACAAGAAGTGATATAGCAGAGCGTTACAATACGGGGACACACAACTTGACGCTCTCTTCTGTTAATTCCATTGTATCTCGTTGTTGAGTTGCAATTTGTTTGGTTTTGACTTTTCAAAATTCAGTTTTTTGTTTGTCTGTGAGAGAACCTCTCTCCTCCTCCGTCGTTTATACATATACGCTAATAGAAACCGGAATCAAACACCAGCGGGGATTTCTTGACGAGTTACAAAATATCTATTTACTCGTGGAAATAAATGCGATAGCATTCTAAACAAGGCCTAACATAAGAATTATATAAATTACAGATGCTGAAGGTATTGAAAAAAACGTGTAAGAATGCAGATAGCTCCTCCAACAAGCCAGGCGAAGAGTGTAAGAGAGCTGTTCACTCATCCACCAAGCTAGGGCTAGAGACGGGGTCACCTAGCCGAGTCTAACATATGCGTAGCCTAACCGGTACATAATATAACCTAGCGTAGCGGTACACCATAACACCAAGCCTAACCTAGCATTTTAACCTGTCCATCTACCTATCTACCAAGAGAACAACTCGCTCCTACTTCAAGCCATAACACTAAGCCTAACCTAATTTATCTACCTATCAAGAGAACAACTCGCTCCTACACCAAGCCATATCACTAAGCCTAAACTAACCTAATCTATCTACACCATGCCATAACATCAAGCCTAACCTAACCTACCTAAACTAACCTCTTATAAATATTATATATATTATACATATTAATAATATATATATATATATAATATATATATATAGCCTAACCTAGCCTAAACTAACCTAGCATTTTAACCTGTCCATCTACTTATCTACAAAGGGAACAACTCGCTCCTACATCAAGTCATAACACTAAGCCTAACTTAACCTAATCTATCTATCAAGAGAACAACTCGTTCCTACACCAAGCCATAACACTAAGCCTAACCTAACCTAATCTATCTACACCATGCCATAACACCAAGCCTAACCTAACCTACCTAAACTAATCTATTATATATATATATATATATATATATATATATATATATATAGAGCCTAACGTAGCCTAAACTAACCTAGAACTTTAACCTGTCCATCTACCTATCTACCAAGAGAACAACTCGCTCCTACATCAAGACATAACACTAAGCCTAACCTAACCCAATCTATCTATCTATCAAGAGAACAACTCGCTCCTAAACCAAATCATAGCACTAAGCCTAACCTAACCTAATCTATCTACACAATGCCATAACACGAAGTCTAACCTAACCTACCTAAACTAACCTATTATATATCAGTGGCGTGCGGTCCATGGAAGCAAGGGAAGCAATGCTTCCCTATTCAAAGAAAGAAGAAAATGCTGTATTATACTTTAAAGTTTAAACAGTTCAATATGTGTTAATTTGTACAAAATCATTTTATTATACTATTTATAGCATTTGATTGGTAATCAGGTGGATACATAGTATATACATTGGTTGCCGTTCGTGCAAGAACCTTTAAGAAAGCCGACGCAAAAAATCTCGAGTTGGACAACAATTGACGAAATGCATCCTTTTTCCCAATGACTCGCTTTTTTTTTACTGTTACAAATTGTTTCTTTCCATTCTAAAAACTCATTTAATGTTTAATAATGTAGTATTTATTGAATACAACAAGTTTCATATATAGTATTTCTACTAAAAAATTCCATGGCCATGTTAAGCGAAAAAGAATATATATTTATCGTTATTTTATCCTTCCCTATGTCAAAAAGGAAGCAATTTAGATTTCGCTGTCCAGATCTTATAGTTAATTTTCTTGAAATATCTGGCAACTTAACGTGCTGTCTGCTGTCATTCTCTCATTTAAAGCGAATACATAACTACGCTAGAAATGCGCAAGGGGAAGAAAGGCTTGCAAGTTTAGCTTTAATCTCAATTGAGAAAAAGCTTCTTAAGGATATGAAAACCGATGCCTTTTACGAAGAAATAATAGATATATTTAATAAAAAAGAAAGAAGTATAGAATTAACCTATAAGTAAAGTAAGTAGATGATTATATGTGTTTTGTTTTTATTATATACGACTATACGAGTATTTAAAGTTATTTTTTATTTTATATAATCTGTGTTGTTTTGCTTGAATTGCTTCCCCTTGACGAAAAATCACCGCACGCCACTGTTATATATATATATATATATATATATATATATATATATATATATTATACTGTATATATGATTCGGTAATAATAAACTGGTAGAAAAATATAAAAGGGTGTGTATATATATATATATATATACATATATATATATATATATATATGTAAAATAAAAGAGGAGATTCATATAAGGGGTGTAAATAATAATAAAATTATATGGTATGAAAATACATACTTTTAAAAGTAATAAATAATAATAATAATAATAATAATAATAATAATGGTGGTAAACCTCAATGATACTTAGAGTAATGAGGAGGGGAGAACTATGATAAATTAGCTCCAGTTTGTGTAAAGAAAGACTGAGAACGTAGGACCGTCATCACGATTGATACAGGTAAAGTTGCGCTATCTTGGGGAGGAAACACAAACTTGCGGTGCATCTTGCTCCTGAAGAATCATGCAACAGGACTGAAAATCAACTCGTTTATTTTAAAAACATTTGTTTAATAAAACAAAAAGAATTTCACATCCCAAAGAATTTCATTTAATAATTTCACAGCCAAAAGAATTAAAAAATTTATTAATAATTTCACTCATTGCTTAATTCAAAATCAATTAACTTCATTTCAGAGTCCTTATTCATGTAATTTCCATTAGCACTTCATTTATTTTGTACAAAAACTTCAAAAGAATTTCACATCCCAAAGAATTTCATTTAATAATTTCACTGCCAAAAGAATTAAAACACTTTATTATTAATTTCACTCATTGCTTAATTCAAATGCAATTAACATCATTTCATAGCCCCATCCTTCATGTAATTCATCCGTTAACTTCAAGAACAACATTTCAACTCATTGCTTAAGACTTCCATCAAATTATATGAAGTATTTTTTAATCATTTTCAATCGGTAGTTAAAAGAACACATTCATTTTCACCTGTTCAGTATCAATTGTTTAAGGTTCAAATTGAGTGCCAAGCGCGGTGCAAAAGAACATTCCCTCCTACACCAAGCAGTCATGTGTGGCGGAGAGCGACTGATAATTTTCATAGAAAACAGAGTAAATACATTTTACATTAAATTGTCTTCGCACCCACGCTATTTTACGTGAGACGAGAAGGAAAGGACCCAGGTACATCGGTATGTTCCCCCGAGACAGCAGAGCGGGAATATCCAGGATATATATATATATATATATATATATATATATATATATATCTCGTTCTTTGATTTAAAATCACAATAAACACTATAATTGTTCTATGATGCTATTATTTTATTTTCCATCCTATAAATATCATCATAAACGGTAGACACGATCTAACTTAAAGCTAAAACATAACTTCTTATCAATTCATGTTTTCAATTCATGTTAGGCTTAGTTCTTCACATTAATTATACTGTGTTGTTTGCAGTTAAAATGTGTGTGTATATACGGCATGCGAAGGTGCCCCCTCAGGGCATTGGTTTCTGCTCGTATGTAGGAGAATTACGACTTCTGATTGATCGAGGTCCATGGTGTAGTGGATAGCATATCTGACCGGCAATCGGATGATCCCGGGTTCGATTCCCGGGTGGTACCTCATTTTTCATTTGTTCGTTCTCCCTCCTCATCTTGTGCGGAACGCTCTTCTACACAAGTGTCGTTCTTTACATAATATATATATATATATATATATATATATATAGCTATACATTGGATCTCAACGGTGAAGTGGTTGGTGGAGGAGCGAGAAACACCTGTTTTATTTTTAATAAGATCCCTGTAAAGCCTAAAGCTTGAGGGTCAAATTGAATAAAATAAATAGTTAAGCTTCACAATTATTTATGTCATTGTAAATTGTAAAGCCAATGTATTTATTTTACTATTAATAAAGGTAAATAATTTTTTAGACGGGAGGTTATAATAGCGTTTGACATTCAATTTTAATCTTAAACAATAAGTTAGGCTAGGTTAGGCAACGCTAGGTTAGGTTATATTATGTCCCAGGGAGAGAGAGAGAGAGGGAAGTTCTGTTTGGAAAATAATCAATATTGTTTCATCAATATTTATGGGATTACCTATGGCGAGTAGGTTTTTAATTGGATCAGAGAGAGAGAGAGAGAGAGAGAGAGTTGAGGTTGTAATTTGAAATCAGAGAACCAACAATGAAGAAATAAACAATATATGTATATAATATATATATATATATATATATATATATATATATGTATGAGAGAAAAGTGGAAAGATGTTTACACGAATTTTTAGATGAATTTTTTTTTCCGGAAATTTACATATATAGGCTCGCCTTTGCTCTCCGTTCGAATTGTTCATTCTGGTGAATCTTTACACTCCACCTTAGACCTACTTTTAAACGGGGAAGATATATATATGTATGTATATATATATATATATATATATATATATATATATATATATGTGTGTGTAAAAATGAACAATGAACAAATCCTATACCATCATTATATGGATTCATTGTCTTCATGCAGTACTTATGCTTGTATGGTTTTTATGTTTGAATGTTCATTTTTACATAAGAAACCAAAATCGTCTAAGCGAGTTTTGGATAGAATTTCGATTTGTACGTCTTTATTCATTACTGTATTTCTCTAATTCATCTTTTCTAATAGTGACTTATACTGTACGTATGGCATAATGTGAATAACTATGACATCATAAAGTAACTTAATTCTCTTCACGTTTTCAATACCGCGAATACTGAATGACACATTTGGTATGTGGATATCTTTCATGTTCAATGTATTGTAAATTCTTTAATAATAATAATAAAAAAACTTCATTCTCTATACGTCATTATTTATATGTTGTGTCTTACCTATTGTCTACTGATGCCTATTAACCTATCAGTCAATATTTTACGCGTGTCTATATTACGCACACAACCTATTGCGTTACGTACCAATATGTGTACAAAACTTGTGCATTCGTACATGTCCCATGATGATTACGTACATCGTTACGTACATGTACAATTGTACATCCGTTCACATGTATTCTTTTTACTTCTATTCTTTAAATTAATTAATTTCTCGCAAGATATTCATAAATGCTTAGGCGAGTGGTCGAATTCCACTAATCAGCATGAATTGAACATCTGTAAACGAAAAATCTCCTCTCGCTCTAATTTCAATTTATAACACATTATCATGCGTTATGTATAATCATTTGTCATGTTGTGTATAAATTATCTCATATGTGCCCATGTACTTTGTGTTGTCCTAATAACCATATATAATAATCATATATAATAACCATATATAAATATAAAAACACTGTAAGAATTGTAAACGACGTAATGTACTTTAAATGGAATTGTAATTAACGATACTAAGTGAAATGTGAATTAATCCATAATTATAATCATGATTGTTTTGAACCAAAATTACAACGTACTGAATGATATACTTAGATTGTACTTATGTACTACTACGAAATTATATCGCCTTCAGAAATGAGTACTCGGCGAAAATACGATTAGTTTTTATTTTTATTTTTAAATTTTTTATTTGGAATCTTTCAAACATCTGATCATGTGTTTAAAGGGGGGAACTTAACCTTCAACTGCATTCCCTCAACATTGAGACTTATATGATACATGTAATTGTAAAATAACTTCACTTCATTACTGCACTCTTCTTTGGTCACTACTACGAGACTCCCTTGTTAGCAGCCTCGCTGCGAGGAGGGGGCAGAGGCCCCTTGCCTCCTTAAATTTTTAGATTCCGTCCTGAACCATGGTCGAAAGAGGTCGAACCTCTACCCCTGTAAATTCACAGCACTACCTGTACATTTTAGAAGTAAACTACAGTAAAAAAAAGTCTTTAGCTTCTCCTTCGAGCCGTGCTCTCTTCAGAAAACTTAGTCATTAAAATCTCCCGATACGTTACAAGAAGAATCGGGGAGAAACCTCAAAGAATATAATAAGCCTCTCAGAATCCTCCGAGCCACTAAAGAAGAACTCGAAGAGTAGTGTAGAAGAAACTTCTGCAAGTAACAGATCCATTGCTGCCTCCTAACCAGAACCCCCGTCGACTTCGAACTAACCCAGGGCCATAGACGGAGGGGTTAACATATATATATATATATATATATATATATATATATATATGAGAGAGAGAAATAAACAGATAAACAATATGATCGAGTGTTGCAATAACGGGGTCCTGCCCCTATGAACCGTAGAAGGGTGTTTACGCTTCACCTTAGACCTACGATTTAACACAGATCATTAGGATACCCTGGCTAGCAACCGCGGAAGGACATGTCGAAGATAAATATAACTCTGTGTGTGTATATATATATATATATATATATATATATATATATATATATGAGAAAAGTTCTATTTTCCCCCCTGTCCGATTTTTTTTGGGGGCTGATGATGCCTAGAGGCACTGGCTGATTAAGCTAAGTGGCTGATAATGCCTGGAGGTACTGGCTGATTACGCCAACTGGCTGATTAGGGGTCCTATAAGACAGCGGCAGCTCGGCTGAAGTCTTAATATGCGCTTGGCTACTGCCAGGCGAACACCTCTCCTCTCTCTCTTAGGTCAGGTCTCCCCCAGCGGGGTTCATTGAAACTTGGGGGATAACTCCGCCTCCAAATTGCATAACCCATTGTTATTCTTGCAACCCCTCCCCCATTTTGGGGTGCCTTGCAACAAGGGGGATGGGGCTGTAACAAAGGGGGTGGGGCTGCAACAAAGGGGGTGGGGGTGCAACAAAGGTGTGGGGCTGCAACAAAGGGGGTGGGGGGGAGTTGGTGCCTTGGCACTCTTGCAACATCTGCAAATGCATTGCACTCTAACATTTTGCGCCCATGCTACTGAGCACCATTCTGTGTTTCCTTTTTCCTTCGTGGTTATTTTCATCATATATATATATATATATATATATATATATGTGTGTGTGTGTGTGTGTGTGGTGTCCTACTACAAATTTAGCGACTACCATTCAATCCTGTGTTTTAGGCATAACAGCGATATTACGCCATCGGGAGCTGAACCCTTGATCTCAATCTTTATATCAATCTGGTAGTTAAAATGTTTTAATCATCACTATAGATATATATTTTTATTTTTATTTATTTTTCCTTATCTTTTTCCTTATCTTAGAGCGACAGCTCTCACAAAACAGCTTTGTTGTCCAACAATCTTATTAAGACGCGTACATAGACATAATTTGAAAATGAGTGAGGTGCAAATAATGTAGAAACGAATCTGCAAACAATATTTATTAACATGTCAAGAGGTTATTTTTTTCATTAGTAAACTTTCAAATAATGATGGAAATAGTTAGTATATACATTTCTTTTTAGAAATAATAATAATAATACATCACAGATACAGACAATATTTATTAACCTGTCAAAATATTATTTTTTACTAGTAAACTTTCAAATAATGGCTGGAATAGTTAATACATACAATTCTTTTCAGAAATAATAATACATTACATATACAGGAAATAGGGAATACATACACTTTTTTCTAAAAATAATATTTTACATATACATAAAATATTTATTAACATGTGAAGAAATTAGTTTTTATTTCTATTAGTATAGTAAACTTACAAATAACGATTGAAATAGTTAATACATACAATTCTTTTTAGAAATAACAATACATCACATATACATACAACATTTCTTAACCTGACAAGAGATTATTTTTTTTATTAGTATAGTAAACTCACAAATAATGATGAAAATAGTTACATCCTCATTGTTTACCAGCAATTCTCTTTTAGAAATAATGCCCCGTTTAATTAATATATGAAGCTTTCTGTACTCGATATACAGAGCTTTAAGATTAATGGTTTACCGATTAAATGGCATCGGCACCGGCAGAATCAGACATTTTTGGGGCATTGGCATCGACCAAATTTAGCCGATTCTCTCACAGATTCTTTGAAATTTTAACACTTCAATAAAAAACAAAATCTATATTCATAGAAAATTAAACAGACAAACACATATTACAGGCCTCTGATGATTTTGTTGTCCGAAATATTTTATCACTTATATAGTAATTTTTGCACGCTCATTTCGCCACCCCGTACAGATTTTTCACAAAATGCCATATTTCATAATAAGATTACATATGTAAGTAATTTTCATTAAAATTGACTCAATTAAATTTTGCTTAAAAACTACTGCCGATAAATGCTTCCAGATCAGAAGTGACGTAATAGCGTCTTCTAAACATTTGAGAAACGCACCGCTAGTATATGTGATTGACAAGCCACGAGATGAGTCAGTCTGTCTAGTGCGTGCGAGGTTATAGTTCTTTATTATTCAAAGGTGCGCGGTGACTATATTTCTTTTGAAATTTGTTTATTTGTGGCTATGGCAACCAGAGGGTGTGTAAATAGCCCAAATATTTTCTGTTATATTTGTGGAAAATTTCCTGTGAAAAAACAAAGGCGAGATATTACAGACTTCGTCAAGAAAGCATACTATGCGTACTTCGGAATGAAACTTGGGGATCAAGACAAATCATGGGCTCCACATAAAGTTTGCAGTGTTTGTGTTGAAGAACTTAAAATGTGGAGTACAGGTAAGAAGGATCATTTACCTTTTGGGATTCCAATGGTCTGGCGTGAACCTAGAAATCACAGCGATGACTGCTATTTTTGTCCATGTAACGTGCAAGGCTACAATACTAAAAATAAAAAGGAAATTTCTTACCAAACTTTCAGTCTGCTATAAGACCTGTTGCTCATGGACTGGTATACCTGTACCTACTAAACCAAATACTCTTCATATAACTTCATCTGATTTGGTGTCTGATGACGATGGAAACGATGATATTAATTGTTTCAAACCGAAACATCTGGTGAACCCTAATTGTTTACACAAAGTGAACTTAATGATCTGGTAAGAGATTTGTGTCTCCCGAAGGATTCTTCAGAGATTTTGGATCCAGACTTCATGCAAAGAACTTGCTTTCTCTCGGGACGTCATTTTACTGGTATAGAAATCGAGAAAAAGAATTCATCCAATATTTTTCTCAAGAAAATTCATTGGTATATTGCAACAATGTTTCGCAACTAATACCTAAGCTAGGCGCTGCAGTCTATGACCAACATGAGTGGAGACTTTTCATTGATTCCTCCAAAAGAAGTCTAAAAGGCGTCCTCCTTCACAACGGTAACTTGTATGCATCCGTTCCTGTGGCTCATTCGGCTCACTTGAAGGAAACGTATGAAAAACTTGAGCTTCTTCTAGCTAAGGTTAAATACAAAGAACACGGTTGGCTACTTTGTGGAGAATTAAAAGTGATTTGTATGTTGTTAGGTCAACAACCAGGTTATACGAAGTTTCCATGTTTTTTGTGTGAATGGGATAGCCGAACAAGAACTCAACACTGGATAAAAAAGGAATGGCCACGCAGAGTCAACCTTACACCTGGTTCTAAAAACTTTCAAAGGGAAAGTTTGGTTGACACGAAGAAAGTCCTTTTGCCTCCGCTTCACATAAAATTGGGCTTGATGAAGCAATTTGTTAACGCCTTGGACGAAGATGGAGATTGTTTTAAATATCTGTGTGGTAAATTCCCAACTCTTTCGGAATCAAAATTGAAAGAAGGAATTTTCGTTGGTTCCCAGATTACAAAACTGGCTTTGTTCATTGTTCTTTCAAAGTGGTCATTCAATCTTGAAAAAGAAGCGAGGATTGCTTTTATGGATGTTATCAGCAAACTTTTTGGGAACAACAAGGACCCAAATTACCAAAACATTGTGAACAACATGCTAAATAAGTCCAAAGAGTTGGGTTGTAATATGAGTTTAAAATTACATTTCTTACATTCACACTTGGATTACTTCCCTGAGAATCTCATAGCACTCAGCGAAGAACAAGGAGAACGATTTCACCAAGACATCAAAGAAATGGAGAAGAGATATCAGGGAAGGTGGGACATCAGCATGATGGTTGATTACTGCTGAATGTTGAAAAGGGATACTCCAGAATTATTACATAAAAGAAAAGGAACAGCGCGTACATCTGAGACTGAAAGAAATGAAATAGATCTCACAAGAAAACTCAGGACAAATAAAGATGAATATTTAATTGACGTTAGTAGTTTTCTTTCTTTTTAAAGTTGTTTGCATTTGTAATTAGTATAACAAAGCGAAATAGGTACCTAATGTAAATTGAAATAAATAATATTTATTTATGTTTTGTTTCTTCCCTTCCAGAGAAAATCCTTACATGATCCTTACTAATACATGAGTTATTAGTAAGAAAAAACTCTTACAAAGTTCTCATTTGCAGGCTTGTGTTATTCATGACAATTTATACTAATTTCAAAGCATAATTATATAAAAACATTTTACATGCACGAAAAAGCCAAAGATTAATAAGCTAGGTTGCTTATAAATTTACATTCTCTCTAACTAGCCAATCTCGAAATATAAGCTATTGTAATCTCCTATCCCACTCTATATTAATAATAATTCTATATTAAGTTGTACCTTATAATTTATATATTAAGCCATTTTATTATGTTGACTTTATTTTAAGTATTTTAATAATTTCATGTATCCAAATTTCATATCCATTTTTTTATTCAAATTGGCTACCAGGGACTTCAAATTTTAATGATAAATTATGAAAGACAGAAAATATCTTCAACATAAGGAAAAATAATTACTTTAAATATTGGTATTCAATTTATGAAACTAAAATAACATTATTTTATCATTTTACTGAGTAATAAAAATTTTTCACATCATTTTAGCTACGGTATATGAGTAAGAAATTATGGTGCTGTATATTGTGGAGTGAGCTAAGGAAAAAGCATTTAAACAAATTTGAAATATAAAAATATGAAAATTGAAAGTTTTTACATTGGCTCAGTAAAATTTATGAAGGGAATTGATTTTTTAAATATAAGCAAAGTTTCTGCATCGGCATCTTTATCGGCATCTTTTCATGGAATCGGCATCGGCATCGGCTAAACTTTGGAATTGGTACATCGCTACTTAAGATCATTTAGGATTATTTTTGTTCCTGCTTTACACTTGGATGTAACATTTTCATAATTCTTAATCTTTGAATATACATGGTGTCCCATAAGTCCGGCATCATAGGAAAAATAATAAAAAAAGGCAAAACAAAAGCTTTTATTTACAGAACGTGCTCAATATGTCCACCATTGTCTTCAATACACAAATTCAGACGTGATACCCAGTCAGCAAGCACACGGTGAATGATGTCAGGAGTAATGGTGTTACATGCCCCAATAATGCGCTGCTGCAAATGTTCAACACTCCTAGTTTTCTCTGCGTATACCAGCGCTTTCAAGTAGCCCAGAGATAAAAATTTAGTGGCGTGAGATCCGGGCTTCTAGCTGGTCATTCCACAGGCCCTCGACGTCCTATCCAATGACCAGGGAATTGTTAGTACAGGTATTCCCTTACTTGGGTGCTGTAATGTGCAGGAGCGCCGTCTTGCTGGAACCATGTTGGGAAATTTCCTTCTTCGTTCAAGACACTGGGAAATGCTTCTTCCTTGAGCATACGTAGGTAGGTGACTACAGTGACATGTTCATCGGAAAAGAGGGGGCCTATGATGCGATCCTTCCAAATGCCACACCATACCATCACCCGAGATGCACCTTGTTCCTTTGAAGAGGTATACCAGTGAGGGTTGTTTTGAGACCAGTAGCGGGTGTTCTGTTGATTTACCTCACCATTTCCATAAAAAACAGCCTCGTCACTGAACCGAATGGTGGACGGGAAATTGGCATCCCGAGCATATTGTTCCATAGCCCATTCACAAAATTCCATCCGCCGGTCGGGATCATCTTCGCTTAATTTCTGTAGGATCTGAAGTTTATATGGATGCCATTTGTGAGCCTGAAGAATGTGATGGATGCTAATTTTCGACACTCCTGTCTCGGCGGACAATCGTTGAAGAGACTTATTGGGACTTCTGTTAAAATAAGCCAAGATAGCAGTCGCTGTATCATCGTCAGTGGACCTCCTTGAAGGTCCACTGCGTGGTTTATCTTCTATGGATCCTGTTTTCTTAAACTTTGCAACGAGTCTGCTAACACAACTCTGGGTTATTGGCTCGCGGTCTGGATGCAGTCTGTTAAATTCAGCAGCGGCCTCTCTTTGACTCCGATTTCCTATGAGTAGAATTATCTGGATCCATTCTTCCTTGCTCACAGACATTATGGCCTGTAGAAAGAGAAAAATATGAATTATAGATTGTAGAAATAGAAAAATATGAATTTCTCCTATGATGCCGGACTTATGGGACACCCTGTATATATTCGAAAGCATGTTCGAATACATGGTAGGATATTATAAAGGTTGTCCCAAAAGTCTTGGAGGGGTTTTATTTGGTTATAACTTTTTCTTTTTTGATTAATTTATTTATTTTTCTTTTTCAATTAAAGTACCCTTGCTGCGATTAATGAAAGGAATTTTGGACAGTGCAACAAAGAGTGGCTATTGTGGAACTTTATTTGACAAGCAACTCTTCCATCGTTGCCGCTCAAAGAGCTCAAAGAGATTAAAATTCAACACACGTTCTGCTCCTTCTGATCGAGCTATTTGACTGTACGTCTCTAAATTTCGTATGAGAAAGGGTCAGGGAAACGAACCACGGACTGGGCGTCCTCGGACAAGCCGAAGTCCAATTCTGGTTGAGATGGTTCATGAAAGCCTGAGGAAAATCCACACCAGTCCGACGACGCAGCCAGGAAATAAACATTCAAGAAGTTCCTTAACATCATTTTAAGAGCGGATATCAATCTTTACCCGTACAAAATTCAAATTGCTCAAGAAATTAAACCACAAGATCATCGGAGTCGGATAAACGTACGCTAATGCGATTTTAGATTTACGCAATGAAAATAAGATTTTCACCAGAAATTAAATTTGTAATTAAAATCGCAATAAATATATTTTCAATTGTTACAAACCTTATTTTTATTTGATCCCCAAACACAAAAGTTAGCCAAATAAAACCCCTCCAAGACTTTTGGGAAACCCTATTATCATGAAATGTTATTGTGTATACAATACGCTCTAAGCGAGCGCTTATTCTCTTTTCACTGGTTTTTTTAATTGAAAACTGTTCAGAGTTCATATCGAGTTATAATGAAAGCCTCTAAATCGTGACGTCAGTTAGAGCGTATGTAAAGATACAGTTCCGCTGGATGAACGGTGAAGATAAGGGAGGGTTTGTAAAGCTCTGGACCAGCGTCCCAAAGCGACTGTGACTTCTCGGGGAATCAGTATCAAAATAACGCATATCATCAATTCGCACATTTAATAAAGGTTTCAGGTTGAGGAAAGCGGCTATTACAAATAGTGTATCGAGAATAAAACTGTAGCGCGTGAGTACTAGTCCGTTATTAATATTGTACTGAAGGTTTTTAGATTAGTTTTCCACATCACTCGTGTTTCAACTCTTATCACGGTTCACAGTTAATACGCAAATAATACAGTCTGAGGGGGTGTCACTGAACGCCACTCTTGTTGCTCTCGCGATAGCTGATATTTTATAATTTCCATCCCCCGCTTCTCAACCAATATAAAGAATTTTGCCATCTCATCAATACTCAAATAAATAACATTACGTTTGGGGAGTCTGTCCGTTTATAATTTGTTATGAGCACATAATTAATTGCGCCATTGCTACGTTTAAAAACATTCAATGATTTGGAGAAAGTCACAGTGTATTAAGCGTTAAGAATTAGGCTTAGCGGTAGTTCTACCTTTCTTTGTCATTGTCATTGGTACTGCTGCTGCGAGGAAGTTTCTGAATAGCACTTCACGACGCTCCAAGCTCAAATGCTGTTGTGAGGCGGACTGCTCGCTTCAGCTCGTGACGCAGACCTGGTGATGAGTCATGCGTCTTAGTTACGGTCGACACGCCGCCTGTTGCTGACTCCGTGGCTCAGGAGCGCTGGATAAAACATGTAAGGATATGCACCTATATGAAAACATAAGTTTCGAAGTTTCGGGCTGGAAAAAAGTATATACACAAAATTACATAACACGTTAAATGATTCGAAAGTAATTCACTTAACATTGTGCAGCTCTATTCGAAAAATAGGCATGTCCACACTGTTCCATTTTGGGAGACAAACGGTACTCGTCACCAAGTTCTATTGAAAAGGTACACAATCCTTTAGTTATGACTTTACTAGACACCTCATCGTGATAAACGTTGATGTAGTAGTAAAAATAGTTTAAATTATCCATAATCACTAGGTTTACTTTTTTGTTGCTGGGGTGTAATCGGTGAGGTGTTACATGACGTAATAAGATTTGTCGTAACATTCGTCAACGAGCTTCATAATCCAGACTGTTTTCACGAAGGGTCAACTCCTTCACTTCATCATGACTATATCCTATAACACAGTTTAAATTCGATACATATTCCAAGATGTCTTTTGCATTAGGAATCCCTGTGATACTCTCGTTAGAATAACCATAAAGAACTTGAACATCCTGACTTGTCATCCTTGCATGAATTAATGTTGATTTAAAAATTTAAAAGAGGTGTGAAAGGACGGCCGACGAGTATCCCCTCACGGTTAGAGTAACGTTGACTGTAGGCCGCTTTTTCATTCTCAGTCTTGCGGATACCCTGACGCTTCAACTTTATCTTTCAAGAAGGTGTTGATATGAGGTGTGAAGAAGTTATCGAATTTCTGGAACCCCCACACCTCATAGATCTTTAATATTCTGTAACCGTGACGATCGCTAGGTCCAGCTCAGGGGTTGTAAAAACGCCATCGATCTTCCTCTAATGGAGTGTGTGATTACACTCTCCATTGTTCTCCTCTGCACACTTCATGCACAGGAGAAACATAAGCTTAAGGTCTATGACAACGGGTAAGACGGGCATCCATAAATCACGAGAGGAAAGTACGTCAACAAAATATAAATCAAAATAGCTCTCGTTTAAATTGTCTGAGAACTCTTCGATGGTTGATAGGGTGGGTCCCACGAGCTTTTCAGGAGCACCTACGGATTACGGAATATGCGTTATTCTTCATAACGTAGCGGTATAAGGAGCAGAAATCGAAGTAGTGAATCTTCACCTCCTTCATAGGTGGAGAGTATAGTTTGAATGGGTTTGTACTGCCTCCAAACAAACTGTCAGTCACCACACATGAGAAGATCCACTTGATAGCCCTTCTCTAGTCACAGTATTGCTCGCTGGTTTCCATCCACTCATCATACTCGTGTTCCCATAATACCTTGTGAGTGAACTGAGAACTTATAAGCTGGACGCGAGTATGGGTCCATGCCAGACTATCAGCGGGGGATCTGCCATGTTACTTGTAATACCACACAGGATGTAGGCATTCGTGCCAAAGACGTCCGCGGAAGGAATACACCATCTTCTCACCGATGCAGGGATCCTAACTCAATCCGTTGGAACAAAAAGGACGGTCGTTGATCTTGATAGCCACTTCTCCAGTGTTGCACGCCTGTTTCATGTGCACATCCATCTGTTGTTGTAAGTGTGTGAGCCAGTAAAGGTCTTTATAACCGTAACTGCACGGAGTGTTTCGTGATACGATAGCAAGTGTGTCTTTTGGCATGAAATTGTTTTTGAATACAGTGAAGCACAGAGAGGCAGTCGTGGTTGTAGCCTGTAGCGGATCGCAATTGAATCGGATTATGTACGTGATTCTAAAGGTTTGGAAGCATACTCTAAGCAAACGTACCTCATTCACACATTAACGTCCACATTCAGCTGCTATAATGTTTGGATCATTTTCAGTGAAATTATTGTAATATCGCTCAAAGCCAGCTCACTCACACGCACTCATACTTTCGTAGTTAAAGTAATGTTTAGGGGTGGTAGTCCAGTGTAGTTTAAAGTGCGAGGAAGTGTAAGGGAAAGACTCTCCTGAAGCCTCGGAATCCACTCCATCGCCTTGGGTAACTTAGCTAACTTACAAGACGTGAACAACAGTGTGTCTTTGAACTGTACATTATCCCTTATCTGCATTTGTAAGAGCTTATTACCGCTTTTCAAGGGTTCGCCCGTGAATATTGCTGATGACTCATGATCAAGCAGTTCCTTATAACGAAACTGTGTGTCAAACTTTGCGGCGTTATACGCTAGAACATACAGTCTTTTTTTCAGCTGATCGGTTGGTTTGACTATATAATCCACAGACAACTTCACGCGTGACTTTGTCATGGTCGTTTTAAAAATGTTGGTTTGTTTACCATAATTGCGACATTCATTACACTCAACATTCGAACTTCTTCGCAGTTTTTGACTCACGAGTAAATGAAGGATAACTTCTTTCGTCTCAGTGTTAGTGTAGGTCTCTATATTGTAGTATACAGTAATACACGATTTATTTTTAGACTTGGCATCTTTCATATCACAAACATGCTTCATCTCATCCGCTTTATACTTCTCACGACACGTAGGGGCATGAGACGTAGGGCCATGCCCCCAATCAGAATGTAAACGTGTTTTTCAATAATGAATGTTTTAATACCCATAAGACGAATTGTACAGAATGGTGCAGAAAAATAAAGATTTGCGAATGTGGAGTGTTACATACGATGTCTGATTGGGGAGTCATATGAAACATTCCACATTCTCAAATCTTTATTACATTAAAAATTAAGCTCACAGAATTCTCAATCTCGAGAATTTCACGGTCGATGAGGGCCATGACGCTACACTGTACCACCTCAAATTTTAACACCGACAGAATTTACATAAAACACACAAGCAACGGTCGTAGCTGCGGCTGTATGGCTGTTATTCTAGAGCATATGATTGGTGTTCTAACATGCTAGGTAAAAAAAATTTACAATTGTACCAAACCAAATTTTTTTTTAATTTTTTAAATTTTTTTTAACCAAATTTTTTTTGCCTAACATGTTAGAACACCACTCATATGCTCTTGAACCACAGCCATAAAGCCGCAGCCACGACCGTTGCTTGTGTGTTTTATGTAAATTCTATCGGTGTTAAAGTTTGAGGTGTAGAGTGTAGCGTCATGGCCCTCATCGACCATGAAATTCTCGAGATTGAATTTTGACCCACTCTGCATCGATTTCTCAATACGTGAGAGGATGTAGGCTATCCTCCGCAGCCAGGTGTCTGTAGGATATAACTACCCAAAACAGATCTCCATCCTCCTCATTAGGCTCATAACCAAGTGCCAACCTGACCTCGGCCTCTCGCCCTTCATTGTGTTCAAGGGCGTATGCGATGATTGGACGAACTACATTGTGAAGACCTTGTTCGAAACCATCAGTATAAGCGATCCGTGGATTAACTCTAACGCTGTATCTGTTCGCAAGCAGTACGGGAGTATTACTCACACTATGTAACAGTTTGATTGATACATCACCGTCTGAAGGACAAGTTGTTATTTTTGCTTCCGTGTGTGATGTGGATGGGACAAAAGAAGAAGGGCCTTGGTGAGATGCGGAGGATGTTGAAGGTTGAGGCGACGCGGGACCATTTAAGTTCTCTGAAGTGTGTGTGATTGGTGACGAAGGAGTTGGTGTTAGTGGCGACATTGTGTCCTCACTGTTGTACGACTCGAATCTTGGATGTTTTGATGGCATACCTGATGTTGAGGGCTTTACAGAATTCACCACCACCGGCCACTTAACCCCCGCAGAGGATGAAGGATCCTGATTGGTTCCTCGAGTGGGTCTTCCTACATCCGAGACGAAGGGTTCCAGACCGGCCCCACGATTCTGTACACCATCAGCCGAAGAGGTTGAAGGTTTAGGTGAGACGTCGCGAGTTCTTTCTGAAAACTCGTCAATTCTTGCTGGTTGGAGTTTCCCATTAATCATTCTGGAAAAGAAGAAAAGAGAAGATAAATGAATATAAGGAAAGACTTTTAAAATATTATATTTGGTAAAAGCATTGCTTAAAAGCGTGTCACGCAAAAGATAGAATCGCTAGAAAAATTCAGGTTTACAAGTCCATCAACATGTACTATAAGTGGTTCCACAGGGTGTGATAAAACTGTGTTTATGCTTAAAGTTATTAAAGATGCATTGTTCTCAAAACCTGTACGCACCGTTATATGATGCTATTCAGCCTACCAGCCTCGTTTTGACGATTACAAATATGTTGTCTTATTCCATAAAGGGATTTATGATGTTGGTTCTTTAAAGAGTGAAAAACAAACGTGATTGTGATGGTTGATCTTATGCTAGAAATAAATAAAACGATTGCTGAGAAGTTTACAGTGTTCTCCCACCATCTTTACACAAGTGTGTTCTTCATCAATCAAAACCTATTTTTCAAGAACAAGTTTATGCGGGACGTTTCTTTAAATACGCACACAGTCGGGATGTATCATGAATAGGTGTATTAGCAGGTCAAATGTTTTCGGGAGAGCGTAAGATTATTTTGAAAGTTTATAAAGAAGCATCGAGTCGGCGATACGGATATTTGCTCTATGACCTTTGCTGGCTTAACACTTTTAGGGTACTTCTAAGAACAGACATATTTTCCAACGAGGGTGAAGCAATATCTATACCAGAATGACGAAACTTGTAAAGAAATATCTCGAATTTATAAAAAACGTTCCCACGGTTATCACCTACTCTCCTTCAGTTACATATTTACTCTCCAACAACTGGTTGTAAAAGACGGTGACCGTGACTTTTTAAAATTTATCTGCGAAGTCTTTCAATGTTATGAAATGTAACGTCCTGATAATTGGGTCGCAGAAGGGTCGTTTATGCCGTTACAAGAATATTATACGAACTACTCGCTCATGAAAGATAAACTGTGTCAAAGAAAAAACGGTTTGTTGTGTAAAAAGGTGGATCATCCCTATCTGTCCTATTTTCAGTTTTAGCCCCTTTATTATCTAGTTTTATATAATAAAAAAGGTTGTAGTGCTACTTCACTACAAAATACAAAGGAGGAAACGTCTACAGACCACAATAAAACAGACTTAAAAGAATGGAGAGCGAATTGTTGAATTTATTAAATAAACAATTTAATCCTGATGAGAAAAGAATTTTATACCAAGAAGTTTTCAGAAATTTCCTCAAGAGCGTGAAAACTATAAGAAACCTATGGAGCTACCTGTAGTTATCAAACATAGTGACGATACTGAATATGTTGAGACTGGAGACGAAGTTCGTATGAAGTTTTTAAAAGAGGTGTGTATACACAACCGGAAAAAAATAGGACCAGAGCAGCACCCTTGGTAAAACGTTTCAAAATCAAAGATTATGTACGAGTTTCACGACCAGGAGGAAAGTTCAAAAAAAGTTTTGGACGAGGATGGACACAGGAAATTTTTAAAGTTTGGTCCATCAAGACTAAAGGAGGGGTGGTTATGAACTATGTTGAAGATCTAAACGGTGAAAAAAATGAGGGTCGTTTCTGTGGCGAGGAACTTCAGAATTTTACGTTCAGTTTAAGGAAAAAAAAACGTTTAAAACAGAAAATCTTAGGAAGAAAAAGTTCGGGAAAACGAAAAATGTACTTGGTAAAATGGCATAGGCCTATTGATTTAGAACATGAGTCATATGAGGTGGGATTGTATGAATTTCAACTAAATGCCAAGCTTTTAAGCATTGCTGAGAAACAAGCCGTTTTTATGGTTTTTATGAAGTTGAGAAAGAGGGTGTGGTAAAGAATAAAACTATGCGTTCAACACTGGAACAGCGGTGTACAGTACTACAGTACTACAACACCGAAATAACACTAGGCCATGGCCATTAAGACAGCATGGAGGATATTGTAAAAGATCTAAATAAGAGCTTGCATAAATCTAAACTTACAAATGGTCTAGTCTTTAAAATCATGCGCGTAGCATGGATAGCAGGATCAGAACATACTCTATTTATTGTTAAGACCAGAGACGAAAAGAAATATTAGGGCAGTAGTGTGGGCACAAAACGAGAGAGTGCAATGCAATTGCGAATGTTTGCAAGGCACCCCCCAAAGGGGGATGGGGTTGTTGCAAGAGAAGGGTTATGCAACTTTGAGGCGGAGTTATCCCCCAAGAGAAAGAGAGAGGAGGAGAGAGAGGAAGAGAGGTGTTCGCCTGGCAGGAGCCAAGCGCATATTAAGACTTCAGACGAGCGGCCGTTGTCTTATAGGCCCCTAATCAGCCAGTCGGCTTAGTCAGCCAGTGCCTCCAGGCACTATCAGCCAGTTGGCACAGTGTATACTTCGTTTTGGCATGTAAACACCTGTCTATACCGCCATAAAATATTACGCACACATAATTATATGCGTCGGACTCGAGACCCGGTGGCGGCGCGTCCATTCACGGTTGGTAGCCAGGGTAACCTAATGATCCGTGTTAAACTGTAGGCCTAAGGTGGAGTGTAAACATCATTTCAGGAATGGTAGATAAATGGGTAACCAGTCTCCCTCTTTCTCTCTCTCCCCTCTCTCCCTCTCGCTCTCTCTCCCTCTCGCCCTCTCGCTCTCTCCCTCCCTCTCTCTCGCTCTCTCCCTCCCTCTCTCTCGCTCTCTCTCTCTCCTTACCTCTCCCTCTCTCCCTCTCGCTCTCTACCTCTCGCGAGCTCTTTTATATATATATATATATATACACACACACACATCCCCGTTAAAAAGTAGGTCTAGGGTGGGGTGAAAAGATTGAGAGTCGTCAGAATGAACAATTCTGGCGGAAGCAATCGAAAGGTTAACCAAAGAAAGCCTATATATGTACAGTTCCGGAAAAAAGTTCATCTAAAAAAATTATGAAAACTATAAAAAAATTAGTAAATATACAGTTATATTTATCTTCGTTCACATTTAAAAATAAAATTTGAAACATCTGATATTCAGAGTTTTTCTACAACAAAAAAAATTTAATGCGAGAAATGTATGGACTTGATGCTCCACTGATTCTATTGCTGTGGGTGAGGATATAAATATCCTCTCACTTCCATTGTGAACTTCTCTCATATATATATATATATATACACACGTTGTTTATCTAATTCTTTATTGCCGTTTCTCTGGTTTCCAAGATTCGAGATAAGGCATGCACCATTAAATTATATGACTCAGCAACGGGTCGTTAATTATACGAACCATAAGAAGGTCGAGTTTTAAATAGCGATAATTAAACGAGTCTTTGTGAAAAGTTGAGGTGATATTTTTTAAAAAATCATTTCCAGTTCCAGACGATTTAATTTACAGGGCATACTAAATTTTACGAAGCTAATTTAGAGGGGTACCATAATTCGCTCTATTTTCACCCACACGTGTCTTCAATTTCCTCTGAAAAGTCACATGATGAGGCGTAGATTATTTATTTAAATTTATTTATTGTATTGTATAAGAATTCCGTGATACAATAAACTTTTACAGCGGTTTTCTTCATGGATAATTGAATCTAAAATTACCTTCCACTTTTATATTTCAAGATAGGGAACCATAAAGCGATTCACAAACCATCCTCATCTACCTCTCGCTCACTCTCTCTCTCTCTCACCCTCTCTCTCTCTCACCCTCTCTCTCTCGGTCGAATACAAGATTAAAAAACAAAGAGTTTCTCTCTCTCTACGAATGGGAATATCTGACAAGCCCCAGATTTCACGGGGAAACCAATCACAGCCCTGTGGGCGGAGCCCAGGACCTCTGTTTGGCCGCTATGCAGGCCTACGCGTTAAGCTCCGCCCACAATTCACTGATAGCCAATAGGAAGCTCGCGAATCGTGTGTTGTGGGTTGTTCACAAGCCTCCTTTATAAAAAGGGACAATTCATCTCAGAGCCTCAGTTCGTATGTTTTTTTAGCTTAGTGCTTTTCAAATATACATTATGAGTCAGTTATCGCTCTACCATTCTCCCGATTTGTTTGAAGATCAAGATTTCTACCCATCAGCTGCGCTCCACCTTTTCAACGCTGCAGATCGGAATGAACTTTTATCTACGCAAGTTGTTTCAGAAATTTGTGGTAGTGAGCACGATTTTCCCGCTAACGATTTTGCAGAGATGTAAGGAGCTAATTTGTGATTATATTCTGCCGCTCATTCAGTGTTAACTTATAAAAGGCCACGCTGAATGCGTTTTGAAAACTAGTTTGTGTTTTTTCTCGGTCTATATATAACGTTTCAACAGGTGTTAATTAACTTATAAAAGGCCGCAATAAATGCGTTTTGAAAAATATTTTTAATTATTCTCTGTCTATGGCCTTGGTCGGTTCGAAGTTGACGTGGGTTCTGGTTAGGTAGCAGCAACGGATTTGTTACTCTGGAGTAGCTGATACCGTATAGGGAATCGCAGTAGTTTTCTTCTATACTACTCTCCGATTTCTTCTTATAACGTATCGGGAAATTATTTCTCTTTATTTAAGACTAAATTCCTTCTAAGTTCCTCGATTCTTCTTATAACGTATCGGGAAATTATTTCTCTATTAAGACTAAGTTCTGAAGAGAGCAAGGCTCGAAGGAGAAGACAAAGATATTTCTTACTATATTTTACTGCTAAAATGTTACAGGTAACGCTCAGCCTTTAAGTCTAGTCAGAATGAACATTGGAGAAATTTTATGGGCTTTTATACTAAACTTCCTACTGACGTCATTATTATTTAATGCTGGTTTCTTTTTTGTTTTTTTTATACTGAATAGGCTGATTTACTTTACAAAACATTTAAAGACAAAACAAATAATTTGGCTGAAGCAATGTGTAAACTGTTAAGCAAAAGGAATCCATATTTTATTTAAACCTTATATTGACACCTCTGATGTTATCATAATCTGCCGAGTTAACTAAAAATGGAATTGAAATATGCCTTCCTATCATGAATTACAAACAAACAGGCACATGGCGAAAATTAAAGGCTTAAGATTAAAATTTAAACGTTAAGCAAGACATAACTTCATCTTTTACAACGAAGAGAGAATGCATACAAAAAATGAACAAGATTACATTATTAAGCTAAGTCTACGAAAATGATTAAGTTGTTTGAACAGAAATAGTTAACCAATTATAAAATAGAAAGCAAATCAAAAATGTATCCAAACTTGTGTCAGCGTTGTACGATTTTGGGTTTTATACAAAAATGATTAAGTAGTTTACAAGGAAATAATTCACCAATTATAAAATAGAAAGCAAATCAAAATTTTATCCAAACTCGTGTCATACGATTTTGGACCTGATATGTAAAAATGAATATATGAATAAGAATATAAGGCTTATATAAATATTACGAAGCATCATCAGAATTATATGAATGGAGGGATTATTCATTGTTCATTTTTACAGGGCTCTACCCTCTAGAATGATATTAATACAATAATATAACATCCTAACTAATTTAAAGTAAATGATAACAAATGGTTTGTATAATATAGAATTATGTACACAACATGAGTCGGGGTGGTTAAGTTACAATGCACAGTAATTAGAAAATCAAATCCTTAACATGACACTTGCTTAGAGAGTTCTTAACGAACCAAGGACCTGAGGCGAACTGGCTGCCCAAAGGGCGAGGCACGCACTCGCCAGAGGGGTGAGGCTTCGACTGCCCTCTCAAAGTGTTTGCACTTTGCCCTGGAGAAATTCCCATGGTCCCACGTTTACAAAAGATCCTTAAGGTAGCAAAGGTTGTCTAACAATGATATTAGGAAAGGAATTTATATAATTTTGGTTCTACACTTAACTCCTTTATGTGGTTTATATTAGCCGAAAAGAACATTTGAATTTAGGAATCTCTGTTTAAGATTATAGATTTGACACACTGAAGTCAAGGTTAAGAAAGAGGCCAGATGATCCACTGGGGCATCGAGGCGAGTTATAAATTATCAAAAATTCAAAGATTAATACTTTAATTTATGCAAACAGAATAAAAGGATTCCTACGTTAATTTAGACAAACAATGATATTGTTAAATTTAAAAAAAAATTATTTTCCTATGAAAAACCTTCTCCACATGGTTCCCTTCCCAGAGTTGGAACTAGGGGGTTAGTTTGAACATCCTCTCAGACAGCAGCCATTGGATGTAGTGTTATATGGAGACAAAGAATAGTTACAGAAGTAGTTGGATGTAATGTTCCATAAGGAAAAAGAAATAGATAAAATACATCTACTTCGTACTTAATCCACTATATTTATCAGTTAAATGTTACGCTAAAATCGATACTTATGCACTACTGAACACTTATAGTTAACGGTCACTTCTGTGTCCTTGAGCACTTGGAGTCTGATTTGTCTAGGTCCACTTTTTACACTGGTCTAAGTTCACCGTGTGCATACACTTTTAAATCAGACGAGATTTTTATCAACTTTATGAGAACAAGATTTGAGAGAAGTTAATTTCAATGAACTATTGGAATAGTACTTAAGTGAATTTGATACGATTTCTGCAAGGTTTTGAACGGATATGGGTCGTTTGAGAACTTTTTTAGAACTTTCGAATTGATTAAACTCTATAGCGTGGAAGGTATAAAATTTAAAGGTATTATGCAGTGAAAGGTTTACGTATGGACATTGCTCTGGAACTGAAGTACGGTTAAATAAACAATTTGTAATTGTTGTAAGCCGACGTTATGATTACTGTTCTTCGTTTCGTGTATTCGGTCCTTTTGGAGCTACGCGAGTGACTTTAGTGATGGAAGTTCCGCTTCTGAAATCAAAGTGGCAGATGGATCCAGAAAATTGTGACCAATCGAATATTCAGAAACAGGCAGGAGTCTGAACGAGTGGGGCCAATCTTGGAGATAGCTTTGAAGGGCGGTGGCCTATCGGACTGCGAGATAATAGGGATATAGAAGGGTAAGAAAGGACTTGAAACACAGATTAAGATGACAAGAACGAAGAAAGCCGATGAATTCTGAACATAAGTATTCCCAGAAGCTGTTTTATGGTGGTAGAAAGGAACATTTAGAGGAGAAGAAGGAAGGTTATGGTCAATGCCGAGGTTCTTGACCCGTGGTTTGACCTGAGGAAAGGCCAACAAGGAGACAAGAGAAAAATTAGTATCCTGTTTCATCGGACGGGAAACAGGAGGCAGAAAAGTCTTCTGTTTAGTAGGAGAAAGAGAAGACTTTTGCCAGGTGTCTGAAATGGTACTGCCACATTTCGATTTCCAAACCTTCGGATTAGAAAGTACAGAATCGAATGAACGTTGTCCTGTAGAGCAATGCAAAGATACATCATTCCCTTTGGTGGGAAGAGAAGAGTGGCAACTGTCTTCCGAATTCGTCAAAGACGCGTTGTTGGCGCGTGGCAAGATTTGACCTCATTAAGACAATGAGACTCAAGGTCATAAGCCGAGCTTGCATCATGTCCGAGGGACATAGGCGAGTTCTCCGTGCCCTCACGTAAATTAGCGGATAAAGGGGGATCCCTCGGAAAATTCCCCTCATCGAGAACTTCCCTCGTGATGTCTGGGACAGATTCTTCATAGAACGTTTCCGTCGTGGGGTTTGAGACAGCCTCTTCATAGGGCACTTCCCTTGTCGTACTGAGGACACCCAGCGTATCGTACATGCTACACAAACTAACTGGATGGACAAGTGTATTCCGCGCTTGCCTTTTCGTACGAATAACTTCCGACGGCGAAGTAGGTTCGGGTTCGCTCCCGGCACCTGTAGGCTTAGTCTCGGAATTGGGTGGAAAATCCTCTACCTTTGAAAACAGAATCAGTCATCTTCCTTAAATAGGGATTCAAGCGAAATGACCAAACCGGAACTCAAAGGAGATGCGTCTTCAGATTTATTTGGAATAACCGAAACTCTGGGAACTTCAAGTTCCTGCCTAACTGTAACCGAAGGGAGTGACTCGCTCTCGATGAGTCACAGGGGTCTACTGTGAAGACATTTGAGTCTTCGTGCTCAAAATTACCAAAGGTATGTTGGCTTTCTAGTTCCTCGTTCACCGGAACTGGAACGGAACAATTGACGATTGATGAAAAATCTTCCCCATCTAATAGCAGTTCCTCTTTATTTTGAACTGGTTCCAGGGAGTCATTCGGGCTCTCGGAAAGAATTCTTTCATCCTGAGTCGAAAAGAGCGAAGAGTAGGGGTGACACACATACTCGAAAGGTGGGTTCTCTTCTCGAATTATGCCTGCTTCCATATCGGCCACATAGAAATCGCGCGTAATAAAGAAATTCATCCCAGGATTAAATCTCCATCCCAGTCTCCTGATATGACCACAAATGGGGTCAGATAAGGGACTGAATCAAACTCAATAGGAAGAATAATTTCTCCGGTACTGTTTTCTTCCCAACCATCATCAATGCAGGTCAAGCGAGAACACAAATCGAAATTACCCGTAGTCGTCTTAAGTAACTTCTTGTATACGTCTTGTTTAATGTAATTCGCCTGACAGCAGTCCCCATCAAGAGCCAAAACAGCTTGGTTGTTGACAGAAGTTTTCATGAAAATTTGGGAGCTCTCGTCGAAAAGCACCATTTCGTGAGCCCAAGAAGGCGTTTCCGAAACATACGAACATACTTCATCGTCTGCGCCATCGATGGCTTCGCGCCCGGGTCAAGAAAGCTTCCGACCATCTCGTCTTCCTTAATGCAGTCGCATTTATTTCGTCGCTGTAGCCTACCGGTTGGAACACTTGAGTAGCATAATTCCTAAAAGTGTTCCATGTAGTAAAACTTTCCAACAAGAATGGGTGCAAGACGTTCCTTGCGCAACCCTCTTCATCGTCTAAGAAGTGCGTAACCATTCGAATCTTCGCGATATCATTGCGAACGTTATAATGAACATAATATCCCTCTAATGCGTCAAACCATTCGTCCACGTACGGGGTTACTACTTCACCGTATTCTCTCCCCTTAAAAATTGGAACCTTAGGGATATTACTCGTCAAATAATTATATCTATTCATTTTCTTCGAGAAAAACGACAAAGGACAGAAAAATGGACTTACAAATGAGGAAGACGAAGCGAAACAAAGAAAAACAAGAAAGAAAACTTATTCCTAATACCGTAAATACAACAGAATTGAAACGAAAAAACTTAAGCGTGACATTACCTATTTCGATTTAAAATAAACACTTAATAAAGTCATCCGAAACGAAGATGCAAAACTTGCCTGTTGATTTCGACATATTATTCATTTTAATTTACCCCGAAAAAGCAGAAAAAAACCCAGACAAACTATTTCCGTACCAACTCAGTAACCGCAAACAAAAAGAAAAAACGAAAAGACGAAACCTTGCGCATTTTGCTTAGCGACGCGAAAGAGCGAGAGAAAAAGGAAAACAAATCCTTCTCACGAGTCAACAAACAAACGCACGCACAAACTATAATACTGTATACGACAAGTTAGGTACAATTAATTTAGGAGTCCATTATAAAATGAAAATCAATCCAAAATTCCGTTTTCTGTTATAACAATGCGAGCCAATTCAAATAACAAAAAAATCTCATACCCATTTAAAAAAAAATAAATTGACCATATACTCGTACTTTGCAGAAACCGTTTTTTTGTTACAACAATAAAATATATATTTCCCCTATATATTTATATACGCATATATTGCATGCAAAAAGAGACAAATCTGTCAATTTCCTTCTTCTTACAACAAAAAAGAAGGTTGAATTAAATTGACTACACTTGAAACTGACTGACTTGAAACCTGACTGACTTGAAACCTGACTGACTTGAAACCTGACTGCTGACTGACTTCAACCTGACTGATTTCAAACTGACTGACTTCAAACTGACTGACTTCAAACTGAATGACTTCAAACTGACTAACTTCAAAATGACTGACTTGAACTGCTATCAAATGGAGTGGGCTTCCTATTTCTTTCGGAAATCCGAACTAACTGATTCTCTTAGCATTAAGCTATCTATTATTCTCTGGGGCGGTTGTCCCTCTGGATTCAGCCGATTGACTTGAACGGCTATCAAGAATATAACTCTCTGGGACGGTTGTCCCTCTGGATGCAACCGACTGACTTGAACTGCTATCAAGTATCTCTATAACTAACTCTCTGGGGCGATTGTCCCTCTGAATGCAACCGACTAACTTGAACTGCTATCAAGTATTTCTATAAATTATAAACTATCTCTTTCTCTATCCAAGAAATACACAATTAATGCTTAATTTGTGCGTTATAATAATGCACAATAATTGCATAATAATTGCAAGTCAATTCGATTCACTAATTTGAAAAAAATTGTAAACAAAAATAAAGTGTAAACAACATTTCACTTCAATGTACGCGAAGGTACGGTACTATTATGTTTGGTACATAAAATAAAATTATTCTACAATATACTAACTATAATAACTGTTTCAATAAAAAGAAATGTATCACTGGTGTAGTGAATGTTCACTGTTTCTTGTTAATTCTGGCTTGATACTCATTATTAACTGTTAATAATAATGACTTCTCAAATATTTAGAGATTACTTTAAAAAAAAAAGATCTGTACTTAACAAGATTCCTACGGCGAAATCCTTGAAGACGTGTCCTGAAGACGTGTCTTGCTGGCTACTTGTTCCTGGAAGAATCCTAGTTGCAAAGTCGCCAGTTATTCCATTTCCAGGGTTTGGAAGACTGGAAGAATCCTGGCAGGGTCGCCAGTTGTTAACCCCTCCGTCTATGGACTTGGTCGGTTCGAAGTTGACGTGGGTTCTGGTTAGGTAGCAGCAACGGATTTGTTACTCTGGAGTAGCTGATACCGTATAGGGAATCGCAGTAGTTTCCTTCTGTACCACTCTCCGATTTCTTCTTATAACGTATCGGGAAATTATTTCTCTTTATTTAAGAATAAATTCTCTCTAAGTTACTCGATTCTTCTTATAACATATCGGGAAATTATTTTTCTCTACTTAAGACTAAGTTCTCTGAAGAGAGCAAGGCTCGAAGGAGAAAAAGATATTTCTTACTACATTTTACTGCTAAAATGTTACAGGTAACGCTCAGCCTTTAAGTCTAGTCAGAATGAACATTGGAGAAATTTTATGGGCTTTTATACTAAACTTCCTACTGACGTCATTATTATTTAATGCTGGTTTCTTTTTTTTTTTATTCTCAATAGGCTGATTTACTTTACAAAACATTTAAAGACAAAACAAATAATTTTGCTGAAGCAATGTGTAAACTGCTAAGCAAAAGGAATCCATATTTTATTTAACCCTTTGAGTACCACGGTATGCATATGCAGTCTCCTAGGGGCGACTTCCAAGGCAATGAATGCATATGAAGTCATTACTTTTTCTTTTTTACTGCCAATAAATGCATATGAAGTCTTTATTTTTATCTTTTTACTATATAGATTTCATTATATATAAATAAATATATGTGTATATATATATATATATATATATATAGATAGATATAGATAGTATATAGTATACAGATGAAGTACTGCCACTTTCACTCATTGTTTCATACGATTTTTTACTAATTTTACTGAAAAACAAGTGTATAAAATATTATAAATAAAATACATTTCTTGAGTTACCCCAAAACAAATACTGTTTTCTTTATCTTTAGAAAACGATCTTTCGAACGGTAACTTCAGGAAACTGCTGGGACGCTTAGAACTTGTCGAAAATGTTGATTTAAAAACGGGAATTTTGGGGAAAAGTCCGGTGCGGTGTGCACACATTTTTCCGAAATCCTGGTAATCAAAGGGTTAAATCGTATATTGACAGCTCTGATGTTATAATCTGCCGAGTTAACTAAAAATGGAATTGAAATATGCCTTCCCATCATGAATTACAAACAAACAGGCACATGGCGAAAATTAAAGGCTTAAGATTAAAAATTAAACGTTAAGCAAGACATAACTTCATCTTTTACAACGAAGAGAGAATATATACAAAAAATGAACAAGATTACATTATTAAGCTAAGTCTACGAAAATGGTTAAGTTGTTTGAACAGAAATAGTTAACCAATTATAAAATAGAAAGCAAATAAAAAATGTATCCAAACTTGTGTCAGCGTTGTACGATTTTGGGTTTTATAAAAAAATGATTAAGCAGTTTACAAGGAAATAATTCACCAATTATAAAATGGAAAGCAAATCAAAATTTAATCCAAACTCGTGCCATACGATTCTGGACCTGATATGTAAAAATGAATATATGAATAAGAATATAAGGCTTATATAAATATTACGAAGTATCATCAGAATTATATGAATGAAGGGATTATTCATTATTCATTTTTACATATATATATATATATATATATATATGTTGGAGCTTTAATTATACATTTCTCGATAATTTAAAGACAGCTCCCCACCTAACCTAGCTTTATTCTGAATTTTTCTACAACGAAAAATTTATCGTTTATAATAATATAACCTAACCTAGCCTAACCTAACCATGCTGTATTCTTTCTCGTTTATAATTTAATTAGTAATCTAATTTCCTTTTATTCTCAGTTTTTCTACAACGAAAAACTTAAACCCAGGACTCATTCTCGTTTATAATAATATAACCTAATCTAACCTTCTCGTTTATATTATAACCTAACCTAACCTAACACAACTGAACCCAACCGGCCATAATATAACCTAACCTATCATATCCTAGCCGGGACATAATATAGCCTAACCTAACCTAGCCTAATCTCACCTAACAATTGAACGTAACCGGGGCAAAATATAGTCTAACCAAGAGCTAGCCTATATATATATATATCGACCCAGGAATCTTTATCGTTTATAATAATATAGCCTAACCTAACCTAACCATGGTGTATTCTTTGTCGTTTATAACACTGTGTAACACTGATTCTATTTATATAGAATTTTTTTTGTTTTTATATGCATTTGTGGGCGCTGAGTCCAAATCTGGCCTTGGTTTGTGTGTATCATCAATGGTTTCAGAGATAATCCATTTTTCAGGTTTTACCAGTATAATGTTATTATGGGCACAGCAATATCAGAATAATCAGGAATTGTTGGGAACAATCCGGATGTTCGTTGACAGTTTCTTGCTCTAGAAATTGCCCGAAACTTCCACTGTGCTATATAAAGAAGAGCACAGAGTCTGAGAAGTCAGTAAGTGTGAGCACACAAAGAAAGCAGGTTGTTTGTCTGATGGTTACCAGCACTAATGTAGTGTTTCTGTGCTTCTCTGTGCTGACGATTTGAGTGTTATCGATCCTTTTTTATTGCGAACATTATTTCAGTGTTGTGAATACATCTTTTTTCTGGAATCTGTAATCTGTTGCAAATTTCATAACTCTTCTCTCTATATCTGCAGGTTATGATTAATGTAGTACAGTTTGGTAAAGAGAATGGCAACTAGAGCTTGTAAACACTCGCCGGATATATTCTGCTACGTTTGCAGGTATTACATAGGCCCCAAGCAAGTATCGCACAAGATTGTGAAAGGCACCAAGTTCTGGATCGCGTATTGGCTCTATTTTGGTATGCCTATGGGTGACCAAGATAAACCCTGGGCACCCCATGTGATCTGTGGAAGCTGCCGCTCCACACTTGAAGGGTGGCTGCGGGGAGTACGCAAGGCAATGCCCTTTGCGGTACCCGGAATATGGAGAGAACCAAAGAGCCACCATGACGATTGCTACTACTGCATGGTAGATGTTTCTAAGTACAGGAAAGTTAAAGGAAGGCAGACTCTTCAGTATCCAAGCATAGCGTCGTCCATAGCTCCTGTACCACATGGCAAAGGTCTTCCAATACCACGTCCACCAGAACAGGTATCTATCCATTACTTTACCTTCTGTATTTACAGAATGTGGGTCATTATGTGTCGATTTTTCTTAGTGCTGATGCTCTTCTACATATATAGTTATGCATATATTTTGTTTCTTTGCTTTGCAGGTTGAAAATGAGGATGCAGCTAGCTCATCTGAGATGTCGGCTGGTGAGGACAGTCATGATGAAGAATATACAGTAACTTTCAGTACAAACCCTCACTTTCCAAATCAGTGGGAATTGGACGACTTAATTAGAGATTTGGGTCTGACGAAATCAGGGTCTGAGCTTCTGACCTCCAGACTCAAAGAATGGAATTTGCTTGGAGAAGACTGCAAGAACACTGTATACCGAAAGCGGCATGAAGAGTTTGCAAGGTTCTACGATGTCAATGGCTCTCTCTGTTATTGCAGCGAGGTTAATGGTCTATTCACAGCTATTGGGTTAACACCTCTACCCTCAGAGTGGCGCCTGTTTATTGACAGTTCAACTCGGAGTTTAAAAGCTGTTCTATTCCACAATGGGAACAAATATCCATTTATACCAGTTGCACATTCTGTTCAAATGAAAGAGGACTATGAAAATGTCAAAGAACTGCTCACTCAAATCAGGTATGAACACTATAACTGGGACGTGTGTGGTGATTTCAAAATGATTGGTTTCCTGTTAGGTTTACAAGGAGGGTTTACTAAATATTCATGTTTTCTTTGCCTGTGGGATAGCAGGGCTTCAACTGAGCACTATAAAACAGTTCAGTGGCCTCCATGTGAAGGACTGCAACCAGGAAAGTACAATGTACTCAGGGAACTTCTTGTGAAGCCTGACATAGTCCTGCTACCACCTCTCCATATTAAGTTGGGTCTAATTAAGCAGTTTGTAACTGCGTTAGATTTTGGAGGGGAAGTTTTCCAACAGATTCGGGTCATGTTCCCTAAACTCTCTGAGGCGAAAGTCAAGGCTGGCATCTTTGTAGGACCACAAGTCAAGGCGCTGTTGAATTCAAAGAACCTTGAAGCCAAGATGACTCCGATCGAAAAAGAGGCTTGGTGTGCTTTCCGTGATGTGGTTCGTGGGTTTTTAGGCAACCATAAAGCCCCAAACTATAAGGAGTTAGTGTGAAACTTGATTAAGTGCTATGGCAAAATGGGGTGCAGTATGTCTTTAAAATTACACTATCTGCATTCACATCTAGACTTTTTTCGTGATAACCTGGGCGATGTGAGTGAAGAACTTGGCGAAAGATTCCATCAAGATATTCAAACGATGGAGAAAAGGTACCAGGGCCATTGGGATGCTTCCATGATGGGAGACTAAGTATGGTCGCTGATCAGAAAGGATAAGAATGTTCATACGCGGAAGTCGCGTTCTTCAGTGCATTTTTAAGGAACGCACACTGCATAACGAGGCTTGTTATTCTCTTATCGGTTCTCCTCATGATATATATTATATCCTTTGCACCATTTTGGGTGTGTCAAACAATTTTGGCTCAATAAACATTAATTTCCAATAGTGTTTTTATTTTCAGAAAATATTTGTTAGCCTTCTTTATATACTTTGCCATATGAAAAGTGTGATAACCTATATTTTTGAAACGGTTGATGGTAGAGCAAAACCAATATCATTTTTGGAATCAGCTCCCCGAAATCATTAAGAATCGACAGAAAAATCACAATAAACAGAAAATATTTCAAATTTTGCTACCCAGTGTAATGAGTAATCTAATTTCCTTTTATTCTGAATTTTTCTACAACGAAAAATTAATCCCATTATGTTTTTAATTATTGTCTGTTTCTTTCGTTGTTATTTCGGCATATATATATATATATATATATATACAGGGCGTCCCAAAAAAATGTATACACACTTTAACAGCTGATAGCTCAATTGATGTTTCTTTCTTTCCAAGTTAAACCCATTAGAATTAATAACGGCAGTCAGACTAAGCTTTGAACAAAGGAAATTCATTCTAAAATGCTACTGGAAGTGTGAAAACGCAGTTGAAGTGCAAAGACAGTTTAGGAGGGAGTTTCAAACAGATCCACCAACGCGACTTACCATCACTCGAATTAGAGATAAGTTTGAAGCCGATGGAACTGTTCAGAATGTCCACAAGAAGCGTTCCGGAAGACCACGGACATCGACAAGCCCCACAAAGCAAGAAAAGTACTGGAAACGTATCACCAAAGTCCAAGAAAATCTGTGCGGCAAGCGAGTCGTGAGGTAGGAATTTCAGAATCGTCTGTCCAACGCATTTTGAAGCGCTGTCAATGGAAAAGTTACATTCCAAGATTAGTCCATGCTATTAATGAAGATGATCCGGACCGAAGAGTGGAGTATTGCGAGTGGTACTTGGCACGATGTGGATGTGGATTGGACGAAGGGGTTTCGTAGAATACCCTCCGCGTTCACCAGACCTCACACCACTAGACTTTTTTTTATGGGGATACTTAAAAGACAAAGTCTACGCTATAAAACCTGCAACAGTCGCTGAATTGAGAGCAGCCATTGAACGAGAATGCACACAAATACCAAACGAAATGTTTCGTGATGTTTGCGATTCCATTGCTTCGCGTTATCAGCAGTGCCTGGACCAGAACGGACGTCAGTTTGAAAACAGGCGTTGACAAAACAATTAAATAATGTCTGTAGATTCTATTACATTTTGAAAATGAAATGTATTTTAATAAACACTGCCTTTATAATTATTTAAAGTGTGTATACATTTTTTTGGGACGCCCTGTATATGGTGTTTTTATTTGTACTTTTCACGATAATTTAAAAATTTAGAGAAAGTTCTACAGATAGGATTTTAAAATAACCAAAATTATTAAGAATTGTCTGCGGGATCGAGACGCGTTGCAGGCAGACGGAGCATAGCACACCCAGCTAATCTTCCTTTTGAGCTGTAAATTAGCACACTTGCCATTAATTAATGTTTCCTTCGTGGTTATTTCGGCATATATATATATGTATATATATGGTGGATCTTTAATAATATTTTTCTCGATAATTTAAAAATTTATAGAAAGTTCTACAGATAGGATTTTAAAATTACCAAAACTTTTAAGAATTCCTGGCGGGATCGAGATCCAGTGTCGGCAAACGTTGTCTTAGCAATCATACTTTTGAAAACTGTAAGGATATCTGCTTTTTTATTATAATTTTTAAAATTCGTGGCATTTTCTCTTATTGTAGCTCTTTAATTAAACTTAACTTTAGGGACCGATGCGGAACTCGATCGTGTTATAACTACTTTTCGTTTTGATGAAAGGTGAATAAATGCTATGGATGCTTTACCCCACAAACAAACCAGCGATCCGAACACAGTGGTCGTGGTATTAGCTCTCATCCGATCCAACGAGTGCCAGGTCACCGAGGAACTAATGTAAGTATTTTTTGGGGGGTTAAGAACAAAACACATTGTATTTTCATTTAATTTACTAAATGGTAGAAAACATGTACAAAGCGGAACCAGTGTCCATTAAATAAGTCTTAACGGGTACATTTTACAGTTAGAAATGTGCATATACAACTTTGCACAATGTACATATACACCTTTACACAATACAGCGGGTGCTAACATATGGGAACCTTTTTTTATCTGTCTGCATACCATTTTATCATTCATTTCAGTGTTGCACAAATCGAATAATTTAAAAAAATTTCTATATCGCTTCCAACGTGACATGTGCATGAAAAATGAAAGGGCGTTCATGCCGCACGTGTTACTATAATATCCTTGAAGGCGATACGGGTTACATACAATCTCAGGTACATGTATTAACTCGATAAACTGTACAACCACAGAATTATTCCAGGGCTGAGCGCCGAGTGAGTCAAAATGTCAAAATAGTACATTCTTTCCATATTTTTAAAATAGATTGCAAACCAATGAATCCCCTCACCCTCCCACAATGTCTGTGTTAACTATAATCCCGTACAAGTTTCTCGTAGTTGGCAACTTCACTATTTCATTCTTCGCAAACACACCGATAAATTTGGAGCGTGTGATTCGGTCACTTTTCATTACTCTCTGGAGTGTATTCGCGTCCATTTTAAAAGTCTGTGACCGCTTTCCTGAAAAGATCAACTTCTATTAGTGCTTGTGATTCGAGGTACATGAGTACACTAATAGGCGTGCCTATAGGCTTGGCAAATTCAAACCTGACTGAGATGTTTCCACTCTGCTGTGGAATTAAGTGCGTATTTATGCCAGCAGACAAGTCAGGCGTAATCAAATGAATAAATGTTAAATTCTTCGACAAATTCTTTCTGCGTTACACCGAACCCGAGTTCATCACAGGCACCTGTATTATGAGCCAGACTACTAAAAGCTCTCGCGCAGAACGGTAACACAGCGTCTGATGAATAATCAACAGTCATAGCCTCCCAAAGCGATGCCATTTACGTATAGTGATATTTTTAAAGCCGAAATTCTCGAATTTAAAGGCACTCTTTATATTTTCAATTCGTCGAGGCGTGCTCGTGCATTCCAATTAATATCCTTTTAGGTAGGGCTCCAAGGTCCACGTTTTCTAGTTGCTTCGATGCCAACCCGGCGGGCACCGTGTATAGTTTGATCTGTACCCTGTTAATTGGGTATTTTACTGTAGCATGTATTAAGTCTTTCTCAATTTCTATTTGTTTTGGCGACTTAATTTCACTTGGCGTATACGCAAATACGCCTCCATTATGTGAATCACAATGGGTTTCCGCCATCTTCTTGATCAGACCACAGATTTATGCAGATCTCAGGAATCGTGGGGGTAAGCTTCAACTTCATATCCACCTCGTTCATAAGCAGTTTCTCATGGAATGTGAAATCTATAAGAAGACGTCCAAAACATTCGTATATCTTTTTTTGAGAATTTTTAAATTTATCCTTTATACCATTTTCATCTTTCGTATGATAATATCCGTCGGCAGTTAAAAAGGTGTCCTTCCCTTCTTTTGAAAAGTTGAGGACATTTTCCAGATAGGCTCGTAGGTAATAATACCCCGTTCCTGCCGAGATGTTAACCTGATTTAAATACACTTCACACTGGCTGAATATGGAGTGTAAAAAGTTGGTTTCAGTGTACGCAGAGTAACAATCATCGCAGTCCGTTCCATCAGAATGGGCTATACGCAGTTTAGCGTACATGTGCATGCCGCTCGGGTCAAAAAAGTAAGGGCCTGAGCTGGGTATCACGAATTCTATAGGGGCACTCGGCGAACTAATTGTGTTAATGGGTTAATTGTAATAAAGTCGCTATGCTCAATAGAGACCTGAGTGGGGGATATATCAAAGATGGACAGTTCCGATTTATAGCATTGTGAACTCCACGGATGGATGAAACGCGCCATGACGAGTCAGAAATAGTGCCACCTCTCTCGACCAGTATTAATCAGCCTATGATTCGTGAGAGTAGTGTCCTCAGCATATAGCAGTTAAAAAAATGATCAGCCACAGGTTTCATACACTTAGAGCACTTCTTTTTTTTACTTCCTTTTACGTTTAGCGACACGTGATGGTAACCTCTTCTTCCTGGCAGATCTCTTCTTTCCGCCACCACGCATTTTTCTCTTTGCATCTTTGATGATTTCGTCCCGTGTACGTTTTAAATGTTTTTTAGAGCTTCTTTAGGCTTAGTTCCGCCCTTTATGTCTTCTGCCGCGTTAAAACCTGTTTGTAACGCCTTCCGCCCTAGGTACCTGGCACCCCTCTTCAACAGTGGGACAGCGGTGCGTAGTATGGATGAAAAAATGGACCGAAGTCCACTCCCATGCTGGTATCTCACTCCTCGATAGACTGTGAAATTGTGAATGGCCTTTGGGTCATTATAAACGGCGAAAGTGTACAGTAGTTTCAGTGTTAAGCTCCCATCACCGAATGGGAAATTTTTTCCCTCAATCGTTCTTATACAGGGTGGGCGGAAAGTAGCTCCCTATTTTGGATTGGTAAAAAAATACGTATATTATCTATTTATTTCAGAAAAAATAATATGAAAAGGTAGGCATACATGGTAGGTTTTCTCTAAAATTCAATGTGGGCTCCAACTCTTTCCACCAGCTTCTGGAGCCGCCCAGGAATGGCGTCCACTGAATTAGCAGGAACTCCGGCGGGATGGAGGACATGACTTCCCGAATTCGGTCCTCCAGTTCTTCCAATGTCCTGGGTTTGGTGCGGTAGACTTCTTCCTTTACCCACCCCCAAAGAAAGAAGTCGCACGGTTACCGCTGAAAAACGGCAGAATCGGTTCAGTGTAACGGTGTGGTGTGGTATGACCTCAGATCAGGTTGTGGGCCCGTTCCTTCTGCGCAACACCATGAATGCTGAGCGGTACCTTGCTATGTTGCGAAACGAGGTCTGGCCGGTTCAGCACATGGGAGAACATCGACGATCTGATATTTATGCAAGATGGCGCCCCTCCGCACTTCGCTCTTGTTGTCCGTGAGTGGCTGGATGCCCACTTCCCTGGGCGTTGGATGGGTCGTCGTGGTCCACATCAATGGCCAGCCAGGAGCCCCGACTTGACACCGTGCGACTTCTTTCTTTGGGGGTGGGTAAAGGAAGAAGTCTACCGCACCAAACCGAGGACATTGGAAGAACTGGAGGACCGAATTCGGGAAGTCATGTCCTCCATCCCGCGGAGTTCCTGCTAAAGTCAGTGGACGCCATTCCTGGGCGGCTCCAGAAGCTGGTGGAAAGAGTTGAGCCCACATTGAATTTCAGAGAAAACCTACCATGTATGCCTACCTTTTCATATTATTTCTTCTGAAATAAATGGATAATATACGTATTTTTTTACCAATCCAAAATAGGGAGCTACTTTCCGCCCACCCTGTATATATCGAGATGTTGGTTAATAGATTAGTCGCAACATTCACATAATGGGGCTCGTCATATGTAATGCTCAAACTCTTCCCTCTATGGTTGGGGATGTGTGCAATGCGCAGCAGGCGCGCCTGGGTGTCCCCAACAAATTGGTGCTCTACGATATTGCTGTAAATATAGCACATGTCTGGAGGTTGAGAGATTTCACCCAATTTCTCCATCTTCAATTGATACATTAAGCTGGACAAGTCATGCTGTGCTTTGTGAAAGGTATCTCTTTGGAGAGCTGCGCTATATCGACCCTCGGCCACAATTGTGAACAGCTCTTTATCTTTAATATTTCTACTAAGCGTTGATTTTAACTTCAATGTGTCTGCAGGCGTGTCTATGTTTACGACTTCAAAAAGTAAATCGTTTGTCAGGTACGACTTTTCAAGACTCTTGCTTAACCCCGTCACAATGTCCATGGCTGTGTCATAATGCCCGATTCCTAGCGAAACATTTGTGCTATAGTACTGTTCCTCCCCAAACAGGACTGATCGCATACGATCGTCTAAGATTATGCCTAATTTTTCGATTTTTCTAAGGATCAGAAATATGAGTTGCTCATTTTCAAGAGTTAAAATCTTGGAGACTAACTGGAGTTCACATAAACCCACCTCATATGAATCACGCTCCAACTCAATGGGTTCGTGGAGTTCTGTCACAAAGTTGGCGAGGGTGTTGTTAGGATGTACAGAGAGAGACGAAGAGTACGGGAGAGTGACATAGAAGTGGCTAGGCATACTAATTAAGCTAACTAAGCTTCATTATTGCAGCAGCTTTTATATAGGTGTTGAAGCTTTCCGGGTAACCCAGCCATTTCACCAGGCACATTTTTCTCTTTCCTGAACCTTTGCTGCCTAAAATTTTTTCAATTTTAAACACACTTTTTCCTAAATTAAATGTCACTTTCTGCAGCTCCTCGCGGTAAAAGCCTCCAACGAACTCTTCCCCATTCAAATCTTCAACGTAATACATCATTATCTCACCTTTAGGTCTCATAGCACTAACTTTAAATATCTCACGTGTCCATCCTGCTCAAATCCCTTCGCGAATTTATTTCCCGAACGTGATAAACTTATATAACCATTGATTTTGAAATGGTTAGACTGCGGTGGCGGTACTCCATCTCTTCTCACCTCTGGCAGCGCACCTCTTTCTAAAACTCAGTTAGGTGTTGTGCCAATCGTACGGTGGTGTGAACGGTTGTATGATGATGCCAATAACCGGAGAACGTTTATATATCTGTATGTGTTTTTATGTGTAAAACTGCGATGCATGCGTTCCTTTATGGTACGTTGAACTCTTTCAGCTAAAGACGCCTTATTTATAGAACAGCTAGTGTAGTAACTGATATTAAACTGTGTTAGCATGTTCCGAAATGCGCGACCTATAAATTCTTTCCCCGTACAAAAATAGCCAGGAACCCTTTCTTCTTTTAAGATCAACGTTTTGGTAGCTTTAGCATCTGTTTCAGGCGATTTATTTTTCAGAGGAATTAGCCACAGATATCTAGAGAATACATCTATTATGAATAGGATGTAGCGGTATCCATCATCATACACTGAATATCTTTGCATGTCTGTTAAATCCGCTTGTCAAATAGAGTCAATCGAATCCGCGGTTGTCTTGGCCATTTTAAACCTTTTTCTCACCGGTTTATGAAGTGTATAAGCATCTTGTTCCAGAAAAACCGCTCAACATCTTTTTTCCCTACTCCGTAAACATCTCTGTGCAGTTTATTAACGCCACCATAGGAGGCGGGGTTAGAAATGTCATAATAGCGTTTACTTAATATGTTAGCCATTTGTGTATTTTAGAGACACGTGGATAAGGTTGGCCGTTTGTTCTCTTCTTTCTCTTCTTCAGAGACTCTGCTGCTGGGGGCGATGGCGTACTCAGTTGTGACACACGCGAGACTTGATCCAAGTCTTTTAACCTATTCAGATTACCTATCAATGTTTTGTGGACATTTATTTGTTGTAGTCTTGCTTTAATATGCTTCCATCCTGTTGGTGAGGGCCTGTCCTACTTCTTCACCAGATCATGAACAATGTCAACGATGTTGGATCCTTGTACCGTTGTTCTTTCAACAATAACCTCGCCTGTATCGGCCCACTCTATGATGGGGTCCTCACTCAATAGATTATAAAGACTTAAGCCTTTATTCATCAATGTATGTGGGAGACTGTTTTTAACACATGTTCGATGTGTTGTGTTCCGTTGTTCTATGGTTGGTCATCTGTAACGTCGGGCCCAGGTCCTGTTTCGCCATGCTCAGCACTACTCGCGCTGTGCCTAATAACCACGGGGAGCTCTGTAGGATTCTTATAATCTTTGTACTCATGAAGAAATTTCTGCAAAGCCTCTTGGTACAAGATTCTTTTCTCATCAGGTGACTTTTCACTGTTTAATAGGGCTAGCAACTCGCTTTCCATTCTTTTAAGCCTACTTTTACGGGGTTCTAAAGCTGTGTTTGGAATCCTTGAACTTTGCAATGAAGTGAAAAACGGACAAACGTTTTTAAAACGAATGCATACGACAGCTCTATGAAACTCTTTGTATCCTATATTGTCAAATTAGCGGACAAGTTAAAAAAAAATTCCTGTGTATATTCTTGCCCATAACGGGGCGAAATTTGACACACAGTTCCTTTATAAGGAGCAGCTTGAACACGAGTCCTCTGCGATATTTACAGGTGATCCCTTGAAAAGAGAACAAACTAATACAGATGCAGATAAGAGGTAATGTAAGGTTTAAAGACACCCTGCTGTTCACACCTTATAAATTAGCAAAGCTGCTCAAGGTCATGGGCGTAGCCGCTGAAGTTTCAAAAGGGTATTTCCCTTACACATTCCTCACTTACGAAACTATGAATTACGTAGGGCTACCTCCACCCAAACATTACTTTAACTACACCAACATGAGAAATAGTGATCGTGAAGATTTTGACCCCTCCTACAACAGTTTTAATGAAGCTAATCCATACAATATAGCCGATAAATGTGAACGTTATTGCGTGAATGACGTACTTGTACTTAGAGTATGCTTTCAAGCCTTTAGAAGGAAGTACATAACCCGTTTCAAATGCGATCTGCTGCAAGTCGCGACCACGATCGCATCATTATGTTTTACTCTGTTCAAGAATAACGTCATGCCTAAAAATACCTTAGTAATCATTCACAGAAACAACCCCCGCAGTTATGGGCACAAGGCTATTTACTGGCTCATACACCTACAGCAGCAGACCGGGGTACACATAAAACATACCCGCAACACGGGTGAAGTAACCGTTAAGGTCAATGGTAGTGTTTTTTGGGTTGACGGACTAAGTGAGGATCCATCCACTGGTGAGAAGACTGTGTATTCCTTTAACGGCTGCTAGTGGCATGGATGCCCGCGCTGAATGTGCCGTCACAGAGGACTTCCATGGAAGATCACCCGCCGACAGCCTCGCATGGACTCGTAACCGTGATCAACTTATAGGCTCCCAGTTCACTCACAAAATCGTGTGGGAGCATGAGTATGATGCACAGATGGAAACAGATGCCCAGTACCGTGAAGAAATAAGGACCATCAAACGTTCAATGGTGTTGGACCCCTCAAATGCGGTGACAGTTTGTTCGGAGGGCGTACAAACCCATTCAAGCTATACTTTCCACCTACGGAGGGCGTGAAACTCCACTACTACGACTTCTGCTCTTTATACCCCTCCGTGATGAAGAACAATCCGTACCCCGTAGGTGCACCTGAAAAAATGGTGGGTCCCACCATACCAAATATCGAGGAGTTTTCAGCTAACTTAAATGAACGCTACTTTGGACTCTCTTTCATAGACGTGCTCCCCCCTCGCGATTTATGGATGCCGATCTTACCCGTCGTTATAGATCACATGCGTGGAGGTTTCAGAAGCTACCCAACCTTTTCACACCATATATAAACGCTTTTTTGAAGGATAAGGTCGAAGCATCAGGATATCAGAGAGGGGTTGATACCGAAGATGAACAAACAGCTTATATTCAGCATTACCGTGCCCATGAAGGTATACAGCTTGACTGATCCGAAATTATTAAGAATCCTGGCAAGCGCTTTAGTGCAAAGTTATGCCTCAACAGTCTTTGGGGGAAATTTGCACAGAATATCGGCAAAGGGAACGTTCATTTGGCACAAAGTTATAGTGAAGTCTAGGATTATTCCAACGCTCCCGATAAAGAGGTTATGGAGATCGTGAATGTAGGTAATACTTACATAATAAAGTACAATATCACCGAACTGGCCACAGATACCTCACGGGCTACAAACATACCTGTAGCCAGTTTCACAACGGCCTGCGCCCGCATCAAACTTTTGGGACTATTGCACTCTCTTGGACGGAGGGTGCTGTACACTGACACAGATAGCATGATATTCACAGCGAGGGAAGGTGAATACATGCTCGCTCTTGGGAAATTCCTCGGAGAGCTAATTGAGTATGGTGATGGTGCGTACGCAGACTCGTTTGTGTCAACAGGGCAAAAAATCTATGAGGTACGGGTGAGGGTAGGGGATGATACGAAGTATATCGTGAAGGCTAAGGGTATCACGCGTAACCATGCTAACCGTCGAGTCGTTAACTTTGACTCGTTGAAGGATGTAGTGTGCTTGGAAGATGAGGGTGACCAGCTACCCCAACTGACTGTGGGGACGCACAATTTTCGGGCTCAGAAACTGGGATGTGTCAAGGAACTTAGGGGGCAGAAAGGTATGGCGTAACACCTATAGGAAGCGTTACTAGGTGCCTGGTACCTATGATACCGTCCCTCTGGTTACCTTAATCCTTGATTGTATTTATATATATGTGTATTAATTTGTTTATTTATCACGTATATTTGTTTCAATTAAGGTTTCATTTTCTCCTTTGCGTGCGTGCGTGTGTGTGTATAGTGAAAAGCTAAGCTCCGCCCACTGTAAGATCGGCAACGTGAGTCATGCCACTACCTGAGCATATCTCTATCCCTGCGTGCTCAGTTGACCTTTGCATACCCTTGAGTTCAGACGTGTATTCTCCCGCGTAGAAGGAAAATAGTAATGGCTACCTTTAATATTGCGTGTTCAACGTTTATGAAGTGTTACTCGGCAAAGTGCCAAGATGTGATGGATACTGAAAAACTCCCTTTTCCCCCCTCCTTTGATACTTTTAAGGCTACATTGAGCCGTGCGAAGGACCAGGATGTTCAAATACTCTACGGGTATTCTGGCGAGGGCATTGTAGGATTTCGTAGTACAAACGATGTATTGAAGTATGTTGTAGACCTAACCTTTATAAAGGCTCACATTTACCACGAAGTAGAAGAAACAACACGTTCAGAAGATAAGCAACGGTTATGGATAGTGAGTCTTGTTGATGAGTGGCATGACAAGCAATATTATATCATGTTACATCATACCGACTACTCGTACCCTACGGTTGAGAATGTAAATCTTGTCATCATGGAGAATCTTAATTTGTAGTGAGGTTATGGCTAATGGGCTGTGTGAGTTTTTAACAGACATTAGAGACGAGTATCGCTTGTTAAACAAAAAGGATAAATATGGACATATGTTTCTCTCAAATAGTACACCGGATTGTGAAGATGTTTAGTTTGTGGAAATGAACGTCTGGTGAGTGATAAAACATTAAAGCCAGTATTGTTTCATGTAGCGGAAAATTCTGTTTGTCCAAAGGCACAAGTGTTCGAACAAGCATGTACAGTCTAGGGTGGCCCACTTTTCAATTTTTTTTTAAAAGTATAGGTGATCGTAGTTTTTCCCATTATTTGGCACTATACTAGCACATTGGTACCATTTTTACAAAAATTGATCAATATTTAGGGGTCTCGCATCGACCTTGAAATTACGAGTTTTTTTTTTAAAATGCGTACTTTTTAACTTTTTACTGAATCAAGATAAATCATTAAGTAGGGATGTTTTCTGAATCCTCTTAATGAGAGAAGTCGTTTGGTGTGCCTTCCAATGTCATACGACTAACGGTTTAAAAGTTGTGCCTGTATACAGGTAATACCAATGTGCTAGTATAGTGCCAAATAATGTGAAAAACCACGATCACCTATACTTTTCAAAAAATCAGCAAATAGCAGACAAATAAGGAAGAAAGAAACAATAACTTAAACAATCACTTTTGCATTGTATTGACCACTATCATACGTCACTGGCTGCAACGTTGTCCCTGTGTGCTATGTCATCGTGGCGAGTGATGACTTCTTGAAGTCGCCGAGCTCTTTCCGGTTCTTTTCCACCACTTGCAGAAGATCCTGCAGCTGTGCCTCGTCCTTTGTGACCGTGTTCGCATAGTCTTGTATCAGTTGGCCTCCTCTTTCAGCGACGTCATTGGTGACCTGGAGATTAGAGATCACATCCTTCAGACGACAAAAGTCCTCGTTCTCGTCCCACTTATCAGTTGGCAGGGTGAGCCACGAAGACCCATACATCTTCAGACCTGCAAATAAGAACCAGGAGGACTCGTCGATCAGGTCGGGGAGTAGCGTCATCTCGTCGACTGAGACGTCTCGTATGTGAAGTCTTTGGGTACAGAGAGGTGGGACAGCTTCTCTGCCATCTGTTGCTTCACAGTGCCATCCACCTTGTTGCTGCATAGAGCGAAGATGACGGTCTGAGGCCTCAGATACCAGAAGTGCCGCCTCATCACTGCCAGTGACGCTTCTGCCACCTCGCGGTCCACTGCCCTATACCTCAGAAAACGCTGGTATAGTACCAGGTCATTCAACGGCGCATCAGCTGCTACAGGGGCCGCCAACCAAGCTGGTACGTACAGAAGAGCGATGAACACCACGATCCTGTGCAGTTTGTCGACCAGCTCGGCGTCGAGCTCCAGCTGCCTACTGACATCAGCAGTTTTGTGTAGTAGATGACCTGAAACAGAATAGGCACCATTGTAAGACAGGTTTATTGTTACCAATTACTTTGTTTGCGTTATAATGAAATGTTTATCTTTGAATAACATTTAAACTTATCTCTAGATTATTTTTGTTTGAAAATACTAACTTTCTTCCTTCCTGTAGCTTTCTTTTTACAGCGAAAACTTTATCGTTCCCGCTCATCGTTGCCACCCGAGGACCACGTTGATCGAGGTAGAAGTCAATGTCTTCTTTCTTGTCCTTGTCGGACAGCAGTCGATTCTTCTTTATATCTTCGACAGCGTCAGATGCTCCGATATCCCACAGCTTGTCCACACTGTCCGAAAACTTCTGCCGTTTTCCTCCCGCGTCAGTTTCTCGTTTTCTGCTCTTTTGGAGTAAGTGCCACTCTTTCCACAATGCCTCTAGCTTCCGTTCGCAGTTGAGCTTTGTGATTGTTTTAATGCGGGCCATGTTCCAAAACTTTAAGACGTTGTTTACGGTTTCTTTGAATGCGTCTTTCCTGTTAGCAGTGTACTGGATAACACTGAAGAAGTATTGCAAAACCTGCCGTGTTGTTGGCAATTTGCTACCACTGATGGAGGACGACGGTTGGCCAACTAAAAAATTTCCGAGGCCGATCTTAGAGAAGGTAGCGATGTTATTTTCGCCTTTTCCTTTTGATGACTCTCTATTTGTAGCTTCAAGAGTTCTTCCAGTTATGGTTGCCATCGATTTGTCCATGACAAAAGATGAGGAACTCAGACAGAATTTCAAAATGTTATGATCTGCAAAAAAAGAAATAGGTTAGGTACCTGGCACAGGCATAGTGCATTTTCTAATTACCTATATACATTATACATTCCGCCCGGGTATGGTGACTCATTTTTTTGAAAAGTATAGGTGATCGTGGTTTTTCCCATTATTTGGCACTATACTAGCACATTGGTATTACCTGTATACAGGCACAACCTTTAAACCTTAAAACATCCCTACTTAATGATTTATCTTGATTCAGTAAAAAGTTAAAAAGTACACATTTTAAAAAAAAACTAGTAATTTCAAGGTCGATGCGAGACCCCTAAATATTGATCAGTTTTTGTAAAAATGGTACCAATGTGCTAGTATAGTGCCAAATAATGGGAAAAACCACGATCACCTATACTTTTCAAAAAAAATTGAAAAGTGGGCCACCCTACAGTGTACACGTTTCAGCAGTTTATGGTGTGACTCGCTCCCCCCAGCGAGCAGCCCACTCGTGTACCTCACGAAACAAACGAGTTCGAACAAACCCGTACACGTTTCATCAGCATGACTCACTCCGCCCGTCAAGCCGATCCGTCCACCTGTGGCTCATAGTCATCTCAGAGCTTGAACCGAGTGGACGTGCGAATACGATGGAACTTCCTTTAAGAAGCATTCTCAACGCCTCGTACGATGTCTCCGTGACGAAGTCATTGCGCGCGTTCAGGCGTGAAACCGGCACCATTATCTATTTACTTGAAACGATTTGCAGGCAAGCAAACTCTGGTAAACGTAATGTTATTTATTTAAGTGTTGAGGAGATAAATAGAGTCTTCGTGATAGGTGAGAAGTGGGGAGAGGACCATTATAAAAAACCTGCAGGTGTAGGTACAAGAAGAGAGCAGATTAGTGACGCCCCCTCATTTGACGTTGTTTGCACGTTGTTTATAAATATCGAACAGCAATGCATTGATATATGACTGATGTGGAAGAATGCATCTGATAATAACGTTCTTGTCCCTACGCGAAACCGTTTCATCCTCGACAGAATGTTTGAAATCGTCGGATTCCGCAAGCTGAAGCCTATATTAGACGCGCGTGTTACGGATATGATTTATTTTGACACGGTTCTTGAATACACATACACCGCTCTGTTCGACGGATTTATCGAATGTAGGAATGAACAAGGCGAGAATGGTCTAGAGCTGGATGCATATTTAAAAGGTTTAGATTCTTCGAAATATCCTGAACTTTGGTGCAAAGCACTTGAGCGGTACAGGGCAGAGCTTGCGTACACTGTTCACCCTGAAGAGCTGTCGTTACGACTTGGAAGATTATATACTAGGGAACAAATTTTAACTTTTTTTTTGTTTCGGACGTGAACAGGTCGATCTTATAGAATTTTTTCCGCTGATTCCGAATATAGCCGTAGAATTTCTCTATCACCCAAGGTTACTGAGAAATTTGTATTTTAATATTTATTCAAAAAGTGTATAGAAGTTAGTAAAAATACTTCATAAAAATTATATTAGTGGCAGATTGGCATTTAAATATTCTTCTTAAAACTTCTTTGTCACTGATTTTCTCTTGTAGTTTTCATTAGGAGCTTCTCGAATCAATGTCCAGCAGTAATCAGCTAACATTGCCGGATCCCACCTCCCTTGATAGCGTTTCTCCATAGTAGCTATATCTTGGTGGAACCTTTCTCCATGCTCATCGCTTACGTCGCCGAGGTTTTCAGGGAAGAAATCTAAATGGGAGTGCAAGAAATGGATTTTTAGTGACATATTACATCCCAATAACCTATATGCTTCAATCATGTCCTGCACTATTTTTTCATAGTTAGAGGCTTTGATGTTCCCTAGAAAATTTGTGACAACATTCTTCATGGCCTCCCATGCCACTTTTTCTTTTCCTCTCAAGGCATCATCAAACTTTTGATCTTTCATGAGCTCTCTGATTTGGGGATTAACAAAGATCCCTTCTTTTATCTTTGCATCGCTAAGTCGTGAAAACTTTTTCTTCAAATATTTGAATGCCTCATCTTCCATGTTCATTGCTTTGACAAAATTTTTCATGATGCCAAGTTTGATGTGAAGTGGCGGTAAGTATATTTTCTTGGGGTCAACTAATGGTTCATGAGACATTCTTCAGTCCTGGGATACATTTTTGACGAAGTGACCAATCCTTTACAAAATAATGCGAATCTCTGGCTCTGCTGTCCCATTCACAAAGGAAGCAGCAGAACTTCGTATAACCGAGCTGCATTCCCAGAAGAAGCGCGACGACTTTTAAATCCCCACATATATACCAACGAAACTGGTCATAATTAATCTGCTGAAGGATGAGTTTCATATTTTCGTAAGATTCCTTCATGTGGACAGCGTGCCCTACAGGAATGGAAGGGTATTTATTTCCATTGTGAAGTAGTACAACCTTGAGGCTTAGCTTCGAAGAGTCAATAAATAAACGCCAATCTTCAGATTTGTGCTCATGACCGAGAGCTAACAGCAGTCCATTTACATTATTACAGTAGCATAAACCACCTGACGAAGAGAAATACTGCATCAGATCTTTTTGGCGAGTGCGGAACGCCGATATGCTTGTATCTTTTGCCAGCAAATTCCATTCACGTAACCTGGAGCCCAATAATTCCGCTTTCTTTTTCGGAAGGTCCAAATCTCTCACGAGATCATTCAGCATAACCTGCGTTATCATACGTGGTTTATTTGATTCAGGTTGCTGAAAGTCTGTATCTTTAGTGTCATCAATTTCCATTGGTTCAACTTCAGACTCTTCATCCAGTGTCCATGACTTTGGGGGAGTTGGAATTGGGTTATCATCGTCATGTAGTACTGGTCTCATGGCAGATGCAAGATTTGGGTATTGAATTTTATGTTTATTTTTGGCAGAGAATCCTGAAACGTTAGTCATACAAAAATAGCAATCCGTTAGGTGATCCTTGGGCTCTCTCCAAATCATTGGTATGGCAAATGGCATAGATTTGCGGGTACCTTTAATCCAACCCTAAGAGTGACGGCACAGGAAATGCATGAGATATGAAGTGCCCAGGATTTGTCTTGGTCGCCTACCTTACATCCAAAATAAAGTTCGTAAGCCTTCTTCACGAGTGGGGTCATCGTCTTCCTCTGTGCCATTATGGTCAGTTCTCCACATACGTAGCAAAATGTATCTCTGGGATTAATACAGTTTCGATTCATGCTGGCGGAAAATTATTGAAATCACGGAAAACTTTTTGGAATGAAAAACCAATTTTTTCTACTATGAAAAATTTTAAAATTTGAGCAAACCTTGAAAAAAATTTCTTTCTTTTTATTAAAAATCTGTTTGTTTAAATAGCTATATTTTTTTAATGCAAAAAATACTATTAAATATAGTTAACCTGGAAAAAAAAGAAAGTAAAATTAAATTAGTACACTTAATTTTAACTAATATTTTGGGAAAACTCAGTAAATGGAAATATTATTTTCTCGAAAACTATGGGTGATAGAAAAATTCTGAAACCATATTTGGAATCAGCATCAAAAGTTCTATAAGAAACACCAAATAGTTTTCAAGAAACAAAAATGTTGTTCCCTAGTGTTATTTCAATTGCCGCTATGCAGAGTGAAGAAGAGTTCACGATTGAAAAGCTTGGGACGGTAAGAAAAAACACTCAATTGGAAAGGCGTGTTTATAAACTTGTATTTAATAATGTTGTGGTTAACGATGACCTCTTTGTGCGTGCTTTCGATTGTATTCTAGCCTTGTTTAAAGATAACTTGCCAACCGACTGTAAAGTGGGCACACATATAGTATTGAACGATATGAAAGCCATTTATGTCGAGTATAGGCATCCGTATAACTTGAGCGGTGAAGTGTTGCTTGGACGGTTTTATCGTGTAGTACAAAGTAATAACGATGTGAATGTAGACTCGATTATGTGTGAGTTTAGCGTTTTTCTCCGTAGAACATAGAGTATTTTGATATATATTTATTTATTTAATTGTGTGTACATATATATATATTTCCTGTACTGATTTGCAATTGATTATACGACTGGTGTTGAGGTTGAGGTGAACATTTTCAAAGGAAAGTTAGTGGGAAGGAATAAAATCTTTAGTGGTAAAATGCAGATTACAATAATACAATAATTTTTTACAGAAAATATATATATTTATAAGCGAGTAGTATGGCCCTTAAGCTTTAGGTTTTACTGGACTGTCAGATTAATTATAAGATAAAAGCATTTTATACGTATATAAGTGGTTACTATTTGGTAGTATAAATATTACGAGTATTATGTAAAACAAACTTCGTAGTTATGATTATTGAATATATAAATAGGATTAATTCCGTACAAGATAAAGTTTATAGTTATGTATTGGGTCATATTTTCGGGCACACGTCCGAACTTGTAGTTGGCACGAGAAATTAATCTGTTATAAAACCTTTAGTACTTAGAGTTAATAGTAAATACAACAGTTATACAAGATAAAAAACAGTAAACAGACGGGTCACCCAGGGATTATCCCTAAATGCATTAATACCATTTCAGTATTCATTTAAAACTGAGTTCGTATTTTTTTAAATGCACTTACGTTAGAAGGAGATTGTAGACACCAATCGACCAGGGAAGTACTCCGGGTTCGGGGGACGTTAGACAGAATATATGGATTGCTGAAACTCCCGTTTCTCCTGTCACTGTCCTCCTTAGCAGAACTTTTCCGTGTCTCATCTACTCTGTGAGCAGTTCAGCATGTTCTCAAATACACACTTCTCTCCCTATTCCTCACTACATACAGTATATATATAGTATATATATATATATATATATATATATATATATATATATGCATCTTACACAATACATAATCTTTTCAAAATTTAAAAAAATAAATGGCATCAACTTCAAGAACCTTGGAGTCCCCTGGGGAGGGGACCATAAATGTCCCCACTTCTAGCTACCCCACTGCCGATATCGGGAATGCAGACCCGGGTAGGGGGGCTAGATCTGCTCCTGCCCTTTTGAGATGTTCTGGGCCTCTGTCTGATTCACTTTTCATAGACTTCTGCAACATTCGTGGCCTTTTCTCAAATTTTTAATCTGTTGAATACCACCTCTCCTCTAAACATCATCTTCTTTTCCTCACTGAAACTCAGGTGTCTGGGACGACTGACAGCAACCCATTTTCTGTACCCCATTACTTTCTCTTTACTCAATTTCACTCCAAAGGTGGATGCTGCGTACATGTAAGCAATGACCTAACTTGTTCTCATATTCCCGTACTCAAATCTTCCGAATTCTATACCCTCTGGCTACTGCTTACATGCCACTCTCAAACTAACTACATCTGCGCTGTTTACCTTTGCCCTAATTCTATTGACTATCCAAAATTCTTTGACTACCTCACTTCCAAAGTGGAATACATTCTATCCCACTCTCCCTTTGCTGAAATCTCCATTTTAGGATATTTCAATGTTACCACCACCTTTGACTTTCCTCCCATTTCACTGACAACTAGCTTATAACTTTTTTATCCTAAATAACCTGGAACAGCTTGTACAGCAACCTACTCGTATCCCCGATCGTCTTGGAGATAGGCCTAACATTCTGGATTTATTTCTTACCTCTCATCCTTCTTACTCTGTGAAACTTTTTTCTCCGTTGGGGCGCATCACGGAGGTGATTGTCTCGGGCATGGAGGCGTACATTCCATATTCTATTCCTACTACAAATGCAAAAAAAAACCTGGGTTTAACTTTACTCGTTCTAATGCTATCCGCAACAGAGAGGAGGCTTTCAGAAGGTACCGTCGCTATCCAACTCCTGACTCTCACTCAGCTTATATTTCTACCCGGAATCGTGCAAAATCTGTTCTTCGACTCGCCAAATATTCCTTCATCCGACAAAAATGTGAAAATCTATCCAATTCTAATTCTTTTCACTCTTTCTGGCATTTGGCTAAGAATCTCTTCACCAACTTTACTTCCTCTTCTTTCCCTCCTCTTTTCCATTCCGACAGCTCAGTTGCCGTCTCTCCAAATCAATATGGCTTCCGTAATAATAAAACAACGGAAATAGCTATTTTAAATGTAATGAAAATTGCAAATATAGCTAAAGAGAGCAAAGAAATAATGATACCAATATTTATGGATTTGAGTAAGGCGTTTGATGTAATAGACCATAATATTCTACTAAATAAATTATATTGTTACGGCTTTAGAGGAGCAATCAGTGATTGGTTTAAAAGTTATTTGTCCAATAGATATCATTTTGTATCAGTAAACAAGTTTTGCTCAACTAAAGTGCTTGTCAAACATGGTGCGCCACAGGGCTCAGTTCTGGGTCCGCTGTTATTTTTATTATATATAAATGACCTTCCACGTTCATCTGATAAACTGAACTTCATAATATTTGCACATGATACAAATGTCTCTTTTTCTTGCAAAGATGTTGATACAGCTAAGAATATATTTCATTCAGAAATACCAGTGAAACAAATTTCATGAGTTTTACTAATAAAAGAAATGTATATCTTGATGAACATAATGTTAATGAAAACGCTATAAAGGCGTGTACTGTAACAAAATTTCTTGGTGTAATGCTGGATAAGAATTTGCAATGGAGTGATCATGTAAATTATATCGCGAAAAAGATTTCAAGGAGCGTTGCTATAATGTTTAAACTTAGAAATGTAGTCCCTAAACAAGTTTTATTTACTCTTTATCATACTCTTGTTCTTCCTTATATAACGTACTGCACCCTTGTTTGGGGAAACTTCGCTGACAGCGCATTAAATGGTATTTTTGTCATCCAAAAACGAGCAATAAGGTTATTATTTGATGCTGATTTCCTTGATCACTCGTGTGCATTATTTAAAGAGTTAAACCTGCTAAAGCTCAATGATATAACCAAACTGGCACATTTTATTTTTATTTACAAGTGTAAGAACAAAATCATTAAATTACAGTGGGTAAATAGATATTTTGTAACTCATCAAGAAATCCACACGTATCAGACCAGAAAAAGATCAAAGCTTGTTATACCTCAATTGAGATTGTCTTCATCTCAAAAACTACCCATTTTCATTGGATTGAAACTATGGAATGACTTACATGCCGATATAAAAAAATATTCTGAATGTACAGTAAATTTGTTTAAAACCAAGTTGAAATCCCGATTAATAATGACATAGTAACAAAAATCTAGGATTAATGTCCATGAATATTGTTTACTAATTATTAATTTATCGTGTGTAATCAAGTATTAAAAACACATTTCTTGGGATTGTTCAGTTCTTATCTCTCATGTATAATATTGGTTTCTTTGTATGGTATCGGTAAGTGCCTTCAATGGTGACCTTGTATTTATCATAACATGTCAGTCGTGATAATTTAAGATTAATACATGTTTTAACTATTAATAATACTTATTTACTTATTTATTTATTTATTTATTTATTATTATTAATTAATAACAACTAGCTGTTTATTTTTAATAAGAACCCTAAAGCCGAAAGCTTAAGGGCCAAATTAAATAAAATAAATAGTCGAGCTTCACAATTATTCATGTCATTGTAAATTGAAAAGAATGTATTATTATTATTAATAAAGGTTAATATATTAATAGAGGTTATTCTCCTGATAAAGCTGCATTCTTCGCTCAAACTTTCGCTTACAATTCAACCCTGGACTGTTCCTCCATTTCTCCTCCCCCCAGATTTTATTATCTCTGAAATTAGAATCTCTTCTAAAGATATTTTCTGCCCTCCATCTATCGTTCAACTGCTTTGATTTCTTGCCTTTCCAAAGTTTTTTAATCTATCCTTAATAGGAAGATTCTTAAACACCTCTCTTCTCACAATCTTCTTTCAGATCGTCAGCATGGGTTCCGCGAGGGACGCTCTATTGGCGATCTTCTTGCATATCTTTTTGACTCTTGGTCATCTTCCTTTCGGGATTTCGTTGAAACTTTTGCTATTGTGCTAGACATATCAAAAGCTTTTGATAGAGTGTGGCACAAATCTTTAATTTTCAAACTGCCCTCTTTCGGTTTCTATCCTTCTATCTGTGGTGCCTTCATCTCTAATTTCCTTTCTGGCCGATCTATTTCTGAGGTTGTAGCTGACCACTGTTCTTCTCCTAAAGCTATCAACAGTGGTGTTCCTCAGGGTTCTGCCCTATCATCCACTCTTTTCCTTTTATTTATTAATGATCTTTCAGTTCGCACTTACTGTCATATTCATTTCTACGCTGATGATTCCACTCTTCATTTCTCCATCCACTTCCCAAAGCGTCCCTCACAGCAGTTACTTCGTGATTGGCGTAGGACGGCTATGGGACACCTGACCTGTGAGCTTTCTATTATCTCTAATTTGGGCAAAGAAAATCTTGTGGCTTTCAATGCCTCAAAAACTCAGTTCCTCCATCTGTATACTCGTCACAATCTTCCATACCACTATCCCCTTACCTTCAACAACACACAACTCAATCTTTCCTCTTCCCTTAACATTCTTGGCGTTTCCTTTTCTTGTGAAGTTTCCTGGAAAGATCACATGTATTCTCTTTTTAAAGCAGCTTCTAAGAGGTTAGGTGTGCTGTACCGTCTCCGCGGTTTCTTCATCCCCACTCAGTTGCTGTCTCTGTACAGGGATCTTGTTTGCCTCTGTATGGAGTAGGCTTATCATGTGTTGGGTGGTTCAACCCACACAGCTGTACTTGACTGGGTGAAATCAAAGGCTTTTCGTCTTATCAATTCCCCTCCTCTTACTGATTGTTTTCAGTCTCTCTCTCTCTCTCTTCGCCGCAATGTTGCCTCACTCTCTCTTTACTATCGCTATTATAACGAACATTGCTCTTCTGAACTCTCTAAATGCATGCCTCCTCCTTTAATGAAAGCGCGCAGCTCCAGACTTTCTACACTTTCTCATTCCTTTTCTGTCCAGCTATCTAACGCAAGGGTTCGTTGGTATTTTCAATCTTTCATTTACTCAACCGGTCAACTATGGAACAATTTTCTTCAATCCATCTTTCCTCCTGTCTATGACCTCCCATCTTTCAAACGCAGAGTGTCCAGGCATCTCAAAAACCCCGGGCCTTGATTTTGGCTCTCTTCTTCTTCTATGAGTGGGGGGGGGAGAGGCTTTTGCGGGCATTTGCCCATGGCCCCTCCTTTCTGCATGAAAAAAAGGGATATTTTGAAGATCTATGCCTATATTATTCCATAATTTCAAACCTACGAAAATGGGTGATTTTTGAGATGAAGACAATCTATGGTCAGGAATAGCATACCTATTTCCATGCCTCGTCTGATACAAGTGAATCTGCTGAGTTACGAAATATTTATTTACTCTAAGTTAATTTTATTCATACATTTATAGATAAAAATAAAATATGTCAATTTGATTAAGTCTTTGATTTTTAATAATTTCAGCTTTTTTAAAGAATGCATTCGTAGGATCAGGAAAATCCGCATCAGATGCTGAGAATTAAATTAAAATTAAATGGAATCTTTTAAGGAATTTTGCAAATTTTTAATTTCACAAATTATTTATTGCTAATTTACATTATCATAATTAGGGCCTACAATGGTTTCAAAATTTTTTATTTAAATAAAAGGTTTAAGTTTATTAAAGGAGTTTTCATTCGATTATATTGTGATCCTTTTCAATGACAACTTATAATTCCCTAACTAGCTGCAAAAAGAAAAAAAATAGATCCAAATAAATGACAGACGATTAACTATGAAATAAAATTGAAAGTCGATAAATAAAAAGGTGACATTTTTAAAAGGCTATTTATTAAAATTTATATATTTTAATATTAAAAGATTCCTTTAATTGGTTAATTCTAATTTAAATTAAGTATAAATATGACAAATTAAATTGTGTATCCCACTTTAAGTGGTTAAATGTGATAGTTTAGAAGAAGAATAGTGAAAAGTTAATATTAAAATGTTAACTTGGCAAAATGGGTAATTAACCCTTTAGCTCACAATTAACTTTACTGGTTTTGTTCTGACTAACGCCAGACGATTTTATTTAGTCTCGGGAAATACCTCTTTGCAGTGAAGGGTTAAGCAAACGTTTTTTTGGTTAGTTTGTTGGTTGGTTGAAAAAATTCCCGACATCAGATAATATCTTTATTGCTCGCTTTTGAACAACAAAAGTACTGTTTAATTCGTTATGAGCTGTATTTCCACCTGCAAATTGGCAGTACATTATATAAGGAGGAACAAATATATGATGTAGAGTTAATAAAACCTGTTTAGGAGCGATAAATCGAAGTTTAAACAGTATAGCAACGCTCCTAGAAATCCAGTCTGTATTATATCGCTCACCAAGTATTTATCAGCAACAACTGCAGCAATTGCAGCAATTTATTTGGTCACATAAAACTGTTACATTGTCAGTCTTCTGGTGTCTGGTGAACAATGCCTGTCACAAAGTCTCACAGAAAGAAATCTCGCGGAAATAGGTTGGATAACCTTGGGATCAAGACATTATTAGTAGTAGTTATAACTGAAATTAATTAATTTCATATTGTTCAAGGTATTTGCGAACAATGAGATGCGGAAATAACTAAAAAAATATATAAAATCTACAAAAATACATAAATTACACATGGAGGTGAAGCAAACCATTTGGAAACTCTGTGCTCTTTTAGCAAAAATATTTCTACCGGCTTTTACTATATTTTAATTAGATAATTTTTACGTGTTTATTTTTTTTAAAAGCTAAAGAGAAAGAATTCTTTATAAAGAGAGGTAATGAGTTCCATTCCTTAGTAGTTGCATACATAAAAGCAAATAATTTTATTTACTCTTGGAAATGGTGAAATAAATAAAACTGTCCTTTAATTTAGTATTATAATAATGATGAAGGCGTAACTCCTTTACATTACTTTAAGTAAAAGACATCTGATTAACGTAACAAACAGTAGAACATAAAATAAACTTGTAGAAAACCTTTCATATTTGGTGAACAGTAATTGAGGTACATTGGTGAGAAAACAAGTTGGACACAATCTTGTTTTGGAGAGACTGCGAGGGATGCGTGAGAGGCAGAGACGAGGACTCAACCCCGCATTAGCGTACCACAGATTCAGTGGCGAATTTAGGATTTCTCCATGGGGAGGGGGCCGCGGGTTTACTAATCAATTTATAATGTGACATTTGGATTTTCTAATAATAAATGTTACAAAAGATGCTTTCATTATAGATAATTTCTTATATATATTTCCCATGGGGGCCACGGCACCCCTAGCTCCCAACCTTGAATCCGCCACTACATAGATTATATTAGAATAAATAGATCCATAACGGAGAGATTTAGTAGCATGAAAGATAAGTTGCCTTTCATTTTGTTTGGAATACTGACATACATACGAGTATAGAGTTCTCTTTTCACTGATTAATATGTTGTATTTAAGATCAGTATCTAGAATAATTCCCAAATACCCGAAAGAATGGACTCTTTCTATGATGGAATCGCTGATGTACAGTATAAACTGTTATTGGTGTGAATAGTATCCGTTGTGATCTTGAGTTTAGACACAACTTATTAAATAGACACCAGTCGTTCAATTTGAAGTAAGAGCTAAATGTTGAAATGAGAAATTAATAAGTTTAGATCAGTACCACACCTTATATTGGTGGTGTCATGAACATATAAGACCAAATCAGAATTTGGAAAATGTTGATGCAAATCATTTCTATAAATATTGTATGAAAGAGGTCCGAGACAACTTCCTTGAGGTACATCAGTATTGACTGATAAATAATTTGTCCGAGAATGATGATTTAAATTGTACGGATTAATTACTATTTTTACAACAGTTTGACACATTGTAAATTGTAAGCTATATTCAGCTAGTTTTAAAATGGCCTGTTTGTTGCGTGTCTTTCTTTTTACAAAAATCAAATTGGTTTGCTGATATTGTTAAATTTAACAAGAAAAGATTCACTACGATTGCACAAGAGTTTTAAAAAAATAGATGATATTCACGTTTTGTGGTGAGTACAGACGACTTAACCGTAGAAAGCCAGGGAGGTTTATTACAATAAAAGTACATTTGTTTTGCTGGAAATGATATCTTTTATTGTATGGAAGTTAATTTTTATTATTGCTTAGTAACAATAAATTGCTTAATTAATTAAACCTATAAATGTAATTCTCATTATTGGGGTTACGTAGACCTAACATTAGTCTATGTGTGCGGTCCCACAGTGTCCGTCTAGTGGTAATTGTATGTTATACTGTAATACAATAATACTGTCTGTGTGTGTGTGTGTGTGCGTGTGTGCGTGTGGTGGCGGGCAGCAGCGGCCGCACCACCTACCCACGGGATATACTGAGTTAGCCGTGAAATTGGGTTATCCGTGGGTTATCCGTGATAACTGAGTGAATATTGTATTATTATTATTATTATTATTATTTTTTTTTTTGACAAAAGTGTGAATGAGGCTTCATAAAATTCGTAACTCTGGCTACAACGTTTTTACAAAATGTCTTTGCTTACATCACTGCTTATGAGATATGAATTTTTATTTTATCTCAGACCTTTCTCGGCCCATGTATATATATATATATATATATATATATATATATATGACACCAGGGGCGTAAATTGCTCTAAAATAGTGGGTGGGGGGACACTTCACCTTCAAACAGCGAATCAAACAATACTCTGAGTAGCTGTTGCGTGTAATATATCAATGTCGTAATTTATCATTTACCCGTTTTTTGTATTTTACTCAGCGTGTTGAAAAACTCAAATGTATTTAATCATTTCATGTCTTTATTTAAACATTTTTTTTGCAGAAATAAGAAATGCAACACAAACTATTTATAATATTTAACCTTTCATGTAACATAATATCACATATGTTTAACCGAAATAAATCTTTTATTACCTGTAGACAACAGAGGTCAATGTACATAAACTGATAACAAAGTATGTTCGTGAAATATAAAACAAATAAACTGCACTTCGATCATACTTTGATATTGAAAATGATACGTAACAAAAAGGTTTATTTAACATATTTCCATTTCGGGTACTTAATGACCAAGAACACACAAATGCTACGTGCAATCATTAAAATGCAAATTGACTGCTAAATTCCATGATAAATATACAATGGTGTTCATGAAAATAATTTACAATATTGCTATTACATTTGCATATGCATATAATACGACATATAACGTCTTATTAGATGCCATTAATAGTTAGCATTTATAGCAATTCATCCACGAAAGTGGGGGGGACAACCGGTAGGTTGTCCTCCCTTTGTAAAAAGTGCGGGGCCATGTCCCCTGCGTCCCCCCCCCCGCAATCGACGCCCATGTATGATACACACAGACCGTGTATGGAACAAGGAACTCTTCTGGGAAAATTAAATCCACCATAGTCCGAATAAGTTATGGTAAATGACAAACACTATAGTAGGCTAGGTGTAACTGTAACCCCTAGATCAGCGTTTCCCAAACTATGGGTAAATTACCCCATTGGGGTAAGTTAGCTTTTCAGAGAGGTAATTTGGTACTCTGCAAGTACTTCTAAAGTACAGAAAGTACATAAATAAACGACATGGCAACAGTGGGACTGGTTTTTCCGTGGGATACAGGTAGTGTGGGGGTTATTATTAAGGTATCCACGTGAAAACGGGGTAATGACTCAAAAAATTTGGGAACCACTGCCCTAGATCCTGTTCCAAAGCTGGATCCTATCTGCTTTGCAGATACCTGGTGAGGGGAGCTATATTTTTAGGGCTTCTTTGCGAGTGACCCGTTGCCCACAGTAGCATGGGCGCAAAAGGGTGGAGTACAATTGTAATGTTGCAAATGCAATTTTGATCAATGTTGCAATGTTCCCCCTTGTTGCAAACCCCACCCCCCAGGGTACCAAAAAATAAAATAAAAGAAGCAAGGTGGATTCCCCCCCCACCTGTCACACCCTAGGGAAATCAACCTAACCTAAGAGAGAGAGAGCCCATCCTTCGCCTGGCTCCGCCAGACGCATAATAAAGTTCTTGGTCTTTGGTCTTTGCACTTGACTTAGAAGGTCCTAATCAGCCAGTTGGCATAGAAGGCTTAATCTGGCTTAGAAGGCGTAAATGGCTTGTACAGGTGTACATTATTATTTTTTGAGTTGCCAGATTGCATTATTTAGTTAATTAAAGCAGATATTCTTGACAGTTGCTTAGAAATCTTAAGCAGCCAGTTGGTTTAGAAGGCGTAACCTGCCATTTGGTATATATATATATATATATATATATATATATATATATATATATATATATATACACACACAAATATATCTATATATATATTTAATTAAATAATATCATTTATATATAAATGCAAAAGAATTAAATAAAACATCATTACATCATTCTGTTTATTTAGACGAATTGTTTGAAATAATTTCATGAAATATATAGAAAATAAATATACAATCAAAATAGTGCATTCTATACACAGTTTAAACGAGGAATATATATATATATATATATATATATATACAATAAAAATAATAATAGTATAAAAAATACACAAGTTGAACGAGGAATATATATATATATATACAATAAAAAATAATAAAAGTAAAAGAAATACACAGTTTAAACGAGGAATATATATATACAATAAAAAATAATAATGGTATAAGAAATACACAAGTTGAACGAAGGATATATATATATATATATATATATATATATATATATAAACATCAAAATAATAGTACAGGAGAAATCTATATACACATTATATTCTACTAAGCTTAACTAAAATATTAAACTCGCACGTGATCCAGTCTACAGTTACATTGCTTTGCACTATGCAATAAATACGATTTAAAATTATTTCACCTCTCAAGTTATAGGGAGGCCTATACTCGATGTAAAGGGCCTTCAATTCGTTCAATACTATTTTTGTGCCCACTTTACATTCGGTTGGCAAGTTATCTTTAAACACGGACAGAAGAGGGTATCGTTAGCCACAACATCATTATTAAATTCAAGTTTATAAACACTCCTTTCCAATCGAGGGTTTATTCTTACCGATCCGAGCTTTTCAAACGTGAACTCTTCTTCATAATTCATAGCGGCAGTTGAAATAATCTTCTAAGTCATAACGACAGGTGCTTATTATATAAAGAAACAATTCTTCAGGGTGAACGGTGTATGTGAGCTCAGCTGTGTACCGCTCAAGTCCTTTGTACCAAAGTTCATGATATTTCGAAGAGTCTAAACCTTTTAAATAAGCATCCAGTTCCACACCATTCTCGTCTTGTTCAGTCTTATACTCGGTAACCCGTCGAGCAGAGCTGGGTGTGCGTATTCAAGAACCGTATCAAAATAAAGCATGTCCGTAACACGCGCGTCTAATATAGGCTTCAGCTTGCGGAAACCGATGATTTCAAAAATTCTGTCGAGGATTAATCGGTTTTGCGTAGGGACAAGAACATTATTATCAGACGCATTCTTCCACATCAGCCGTATATCAATACATGGCTGCTCGCTATTTATACACAACGTACAAACAATGGCATTTGAGGGGGTAATACTAATCTGTTCTCTTCTTGTACCTACACCCGCAGGTATTTTATAACGATCCTCGCTCCACTTCTCAACTATCACGAAGACTCTATTCATCTCCTCAATACTTAAATAAACAACATTCCGTTTACCAGAGTTTGTTTGTCTACAAGTCGTTTCAAGTACGTAGTTAATGGCACCGGTTTTACGCCTGAACACGCGCGATGACTTCGTCACAGACACATCGTACACGGCATTGAGAATGCTGCTCAAAGGAGTGAGTCACACCATAAGTTGATGAATCGTGTACGATGTTGTTCCAACGTGACAGAATCATGTGAATACCTGTATCCCATTATACTGGGGAATCGTTTAGAGAATTTTTCCGGAACATGAAGTAATATCGGTTTAAATGTTTTATCACTCCCACTCCCCAGAATGCGCACCAGACATTCTCGTTCAAGGGGATTTTCACGAACTAAACACATTTTATTCACACTCCGGTGCACTATTTGAGAGAAACATATGCCTATATTTTTCCTTTTTGCCTAGCAAGCGATACTCGTCTCTAAATTCTATTGAAAACTCAAGCAGGCCTTTAGCCACAACCTCACTGCAAACCTCGTTATAATATATATTAATGTAGTGGTAAAAGTATTTAAAACCATCCATTATGACAAGATTCACATTCTCAGCCGCAGGGTACGAGTACTCGGTATGATGCAGCATATCATAAAATCGCTTGCCACACCACTCATCAACAAGACTCACTAATCATACCCGTTGTTTCTCTTCTGCACGTGTTGTTTCTTTCACCTCACGGTATATATAAGCTTTTATAAAGTTTAGTTCTACAACATAGTCTATTAAGTCGCTTGTACCATGAAATCCTGCATTGCTCTCGCCAGAATAACCGTAGAGTATCCACCACATCTTCACACTTTATCGAATACCACTTCATAAACGTCGAGCACGTAATATTAAAGGTAACCATCACTATTTTTCGCCACCGTGACATTTCTTCAAATGCACGTCTGAGATCCAGTGATTGCAGCGGTCAACTGAGTACGAATGGGGAGAGATATGCCCAGGTAGTAGCAGGAGTCACGTGACCATTGATCGATCAAACAGGGTGGGAGCTTAGGACTTTTCCTGTACGTACGCGCACACACACACACACACACACACACACACACACACACACACACACACAAAGGAGAAAATGAAACGCTAATTGAAACACTTTTTATTTAATAAACATATCGAATTATTCAAGGTGTATATATATATATATATATATATATATATATATATATATATATATATATATATATATATATATATATTAGGGTGTCACTTAAATGCAAAGTTTGAAATTTTCATGCTGACACCCCGCGAATCTATTCCATTGGTAAAAAAAACATGGTGACTGAAAAATCTTTTTATTTGAATAACTATAAAAGGTCGCCCCCGCCTTCCAAAGTTTAATGCTTGCGCGGCGTCTCCATAATCGTTCATTAGATATCTATATATCTCTATATATGTGTGTGTGTGTGTGTCTGTGTGTGTCTGAATATCTGAGAAATAAAGTGAACAATACTTAACGATTCACCGTTTCTCATTTCAGCTACGTGATTTCTGGTGATGGAAACCCGGAAGTGTATATACCTATTAGGGGCAGCGGTTGATGAGGTGAAAGGATGCAAGCTTCCTTCCTACAGGCAAGCATTCGGTTACTTCCTTTACCTTCACCATGAAAAGAAAATGACAATACGTGACGCGTTGAGGAAGTCACTTCGAGCAGTGATGTCCTTCTGGGAGAAAGCTCACATTCCAACCAGACTCGAGACACACTGCGTCAGCAAACTGGATAAAGTCTTCGAGGAGTGGAAAGGACTCAAAAAACACGCCTCAAGGACGAGCGATTCACACAAGACGAAAGAAAAAGAATTCATTGAACGCCTCGATCGTCTCTTTGACATCGCCCACGCTGATTGTGAGAAATTGGTCAAGTACCCAGAGGATTGGGAGTTCCTTCAGCAGCAGCGCCAGAAAGGACGTCCAGGTTCAATGGCAGGTTTGGACATGACCCATCAGCGCCAAGTCAAAGATTGTACTCGACGTCGGGAGGAAGAGGAGAAACGAAGAAAGCGATCAGCAGCTGAAATGGAGGCAGTATCCAACGAAGCGGTTTTGGAGTCCTCATCCTCCAGCTCAGATGATAGCGAAGAAAAAGGAGCATGTGGTGGTTCGTTAGCGTCTAAACAAAGAGCAACGAAGAACATCATGACATCGGAATTGGCGGCAGCGCTTGATCGCACGCAACTCTCGTCAAGAAAGGCCACATATCTGCTGTTTGAGGCAGCTTCCAGCTTAGGGCATGATGCTAGCGACTACAACATCAATCGTGGATCCATTCATCGTCAGCGTGAAAAATTCCGTACCCTTAAGGCTCGGCAACTGAAGAGCGAGTTCCAAGGCAATAGTCCGTTGACTGTTCACTGGGACGGAAAACTCATGCAAGATCTGACGTCACGAGAATATGTTGACCGCTTACCTATTCTTGTATCTGGCTCCGGGACAGAGAAGCTCCTCGGGGTGCCAAAACTTCTGTCAGGAACCGCGCTGGCACAAACAAATGCCATCATAGATTGCCTGAATGAATGGGGAGTGACCGATCATGTCAAATCTATGTGTTTCGACACAACCGCGACAAACACAGGCCACCGTGGAGGAACTTGTGTTCTTCTGGAAGAAAAAGTTGGACGTGACCTGTTACACTGCGCGTGCAGACACCATGTACTGGAGTTGGTGCTACAGGCGGCATTCGCAGCATCGCTAGATTCAGTATCTACCGGTCCAGAAATTCTGCTTTTCAAGCGCTTCCATGATTATTGGACCCGCATTGACCAGCAACAGTTCCAAACTGCGGACACAGATGCGTTCACCAAAGCATCTATTTTTAAGCATAGAACGGAGCTCATTGAGTTTGCAAAATCACAAGCACTTCAAGTTCGTGATGACTATCAGGAATTCCTCGATCTTTCCATCATCTTTCTTGGAGGAGTTCCATACAAGGGACTAAACTTCCGCGCCCCTGGTGCTATGCACCGGGTGAGATGGATGGCTAAGGGGCTCTATGCCATCAAGATCTGGCTCTTCCGAAGACAGTTTAAACTGACGAACACTGAGGAACGCGGAATTCGAGATATCTGCCTCTTTTCTGTTCTAGTTTACATGAAAGCGTGGGCAACAGCTCATCTGTCCATCGAAGCTCCGCTGAATGATTGGGAATTGATGAGGACGCTCCTTCGATACCCGCACAAGAAGATCTCTGATGGTACCACCAAGAAGCTGTCTGCGCACCTGTGGTACCATTCGGAGGAGGCAGTGGGTCTGGCGTTCTTTGATGAGAGGATATCGATGGAAGTGAAGTGCAGCATGGTTGCAGCGTTAGATCAAGAAGCCCCTCACATGCCGCCAAAACGACCTTTGGTTCTTGATACTATGTTCCTCAGTGACAGCAAAGGACTGGAGCAACTGATCACAAAGAACACCCGAGGATTCTTCTCAAAACTTCAGTTGCCAGATTGCTTTCTGCTCCACCATCCCAGTTCATGGACGTCAAACTCTGAATACGTGCAAGCTAGGGATGTGGTCTCCAAACTTGCAGTGGTGAACGACAGAGCAGAACGGGCCGTGGCTCTGGTGAAGGAGCTGAACGGAAAGTTGACAGTGAAAGAAGAACAGCTCCAGTTCCTCGTTCAAGTTGTCACTGACCACAGAAAGCAACACCCAGCTCCGAACAAATCAGCATTAGTGAGGACGCGAAAGAACTAATCACTGATCAGCGTATGAGCACCAATTATTCTGCTACTGTATATGTATTTTATTTCTCAGTTTTGCTTTTGTTGCTTCTCCATTTTGTACCATTATTCGCCAAATTATGTCTTCTATTTTGATTATATAATAAACTGTTTGTATTCTTTGCGTTTTTAAGTGTCTTACTTTCGTTATTTCACCAAATTGCCTTGTTTTTTATTATCTGGTTCGGCCCAAGCTGTGAACACTGAACAGCTTGTTGACGTCAACGAATGGGTCTTGTTTTCAGTGACGAGGGCGACCTTTAAATGATGACCAATCAGGACCAAATTTCTCTTCCGTATGTTTTACACCAAATGGGACAATTTTAGGGGGTGTCATAGGAAAATATCCATCGTTTAATTTTCCCCCTATTACCTAGTGACACCCTAATATATATATATATATATATATATATATATATATATATATATATATCGTAAAGAACGACGCTTGTATAGGAGAATATTCCGCGCAAGATGAGAGAGAGAGAACGAAACAAATGAAAAAATGATATAACCACCCGGGAATCGCATGTACGGCATGCGGGAGGTGCCCCCTTGGGGCATTGGTTTCTGCGCGTATGTAGAAGAATTACGGCATTTGAATGAGTGAGGCCCATGGTGTAATGGTTATCATATCTGACCGGCAATCGGAAGATCCAGGGTTCGATTCCCGGGTGGTTACCTCATGTTTTCACTTGTTTCGTTCTCTCTCTCTCATCTTGCGCGGAATATACTCCTATACAAGCGTCGTTCTTTACGTTAATTATACTGCGTGTTTGCAGTTAAATGTATATAATGTACGGCAGGCGGGAGGTGCCCCCTTTGGGCATTGGTTTCTGCGCGTATGTAGAAGAATTACGGCATATGAATGAGTGAGGCCCATGGTGTAATGGTTATCATATCTGACCGGCAATCGGAAGATCCCAGGTTCGATTCCCGGGTGGTTACCTCATTTTTTCATTTGTTTTTTTCTCTCTCTCTCATCTTGCGCGGAATATTCTCCTATACAAGCGTCGTTCTTTACGTTAATTATACTGCGTGTTTGCAGTTAAATATATATATATATATATATATATATATATGTTATACACGAGCCCTTTAGTTTCCTATAACCCGCCATATTTTATCTTCAATGTTTAAACAGCTTTTGAGATAAACCACGAGTGTTCTCCGTACTACGCCCCCCCTCTTTTAGATGCTTGAACGGTGCATCGACAGGACACACGCACCTACGTTGCACTCTCCCCTACCGACTCATTGGGCTCGCCTTTGGTACGCCTCGGACTCTGACGTAGTAGGGATTGAGCGGATAAAAACAAAATGCGAAGACAAAGAGTCAGAATATAACTTGCGCTTCGTCGGGACGCGTTAGGCCGGGTGGCGATCTAGTAATTCTCAGAGTGGGCCTTGAGAAGGTTTGCTCGTTAAAGACTAAATTTGAGAGAATTTATTGAGTGAGATATTGAGTTTATGAGAGAATATTGAGAGCCGTTAACCTAAACTACAGCGAGAGAAGTAGTGGACGGGCAACGCTAATTCGTGAATTATTTAATTTATGTTAAGACTAGTTTAAGCCAAAGTTGAACTTAATTGTAATATGTTTCGCAAATTTGACTGAACTCATACCTATTGTGTCTTCAATTCATTGATTAAAAGCTATTCAATCAAACTATTTCATTATGAAATACACGCTTAGAATAGGGGGTACAGAAGTAAGTGGAAGATAAAGAATTCACGCAGAGGGTCACTAAATTAAGAGAAATATTAATTATAACATCAACGGAAAAACTAACAACATAGTATCCAAATTTCAAGTTACTTCGTAGTGACCTTCGAGAAAAGAACTAATTGTAATAAGGGTCCCGTCACAAACGGACCTTTATTACAAATCTGGTGTCAGAAGTGGGATCTTCCCTTTCTGATACCCCCTCTAAAATGTAAGTGACAAAAAGTGATTTCTAAGTTTGTATATGAGGGCTACCAGCTCTCAACAGACAGCGATGAACGACAATGTGAGGGTCACCCGATCGAGAACCGCTGCGAGGGCTGCTGCTGCTCAGGCCGAGTCGACATCGCGACTTGCTACTGGACACCAAGCGACAGGAGGAGTGAACTTTCCCACCGACGCGGAAAGGGAGGTAAGTGACCCATCTTGTGTTGCGAGAGGTTTCGGAGGACGAGTGGAAAGCCCCCCTATAGCGGGCAGCTCCCTAGAGTAACCCCATCAGCCGTTCATTTCTTTCCCCCAAATTTTGACAAATAGAATACCATTCCTTCCAATCGGTTCCCCTAGACTCGAGTTTGAGACTGATCTGGTTCCAAACCCATTTTTAGCACAATTTAGCGATTCAAATTCGGTCGAGTTTTGGCCGATCTCATTCGAGAACATGCCTCTTGGCCAAGAAGGACTCAGTCCCTACCATGTATCAGCAAACCGCTCCCTATCCTCTACTCTCATCCCTATGTTTCCCCTTTCTATCCAATGTATCCTCACTTGTATTCCCCCGATGTAGGCCTCCCCGATCCACACGTTAATACGGTCCCTGATAACACTAGTAATGCACCCAAGTCCCATCCAAATAATGCCTGGTATAATCACGTTCACTGTTTTATATGTGAGGAGAGGAGACACAAAGCTAGTCTATGCCCCATGATTGAACGAGTGAAGATATTGAAGGAGAGTGAAAGAGTGCGTGAAAGGGATGAGAGTGATCGGCGAGAGAGTGAAAGAAATTATCGGAGGGAATGGACTCCAGGAGGAGGCCGAAGATACGATGACTACGACAGAAGAGGAAGTAGGTACTCCTCCCCTTCCGAATATTCGAGAAGACGAAATTTCTCTCCGTATGAGAGAAACAGAGATAACTATGGTTACCGCAGATATGAAAACAGGTATGGGGATCGGTACGAGAATCGGTACCGTTCACCGTCACCCTATGAGCAAAGAAGAAGGGACTACTCCCCTTATGATAGGAGAAATGGAAATTACCCCTCCTAAGTCCTACGACAGAAATGGAGGTAGGTATGCCGACCGAAGAACGGTCCGAAGTCCGTCACCGTATAGGAGGTATGGTAAGGAAAGAGAACCTAACCGCGGAAGACGCCCAGAAAAAGAATGGGAAAAAGGGCGAAATAATTCTCCGTGGCACCGAAGAAATGACACCTCAAACGAAAGGGACCCTTCCCCCCCCCGTCGAGTGTCATTCAAGGAGGAGGAAGAGGTAAAACACAAGACAAAAGAACTTGAATTGAAGCAGATATTAGCAAAGAAAAAAGAAGACGAAGGCAGGGACCGGGACAGAAGAGATAAAAGTGAGAAAGTGGAAGTAAACGAATGGAATGAGAAAGAGAGGACAACATGGAAGAATGAGGAAGCGAAAGAGATGACTGAAATGAATGAAAGGAATGAAAGACGCAGCATAAATAATGATACGATAGAGAAGTGTTTAAATGCCCATGAAACGAGTGATATTGAAAGTGCATATACGGTGCGAGAGGACGGAGCATGTCTGCAGAAGGATTTGACCTTGAGAGTGGAGTCTGCCTCATGCAGACCTGATAACGAGTGCATGAGGAAAATGTATGATATGTACGAATTGAACGAGAAAGAAATAGAAGGAATGCATGAATTGAATTCTGAAAGCACGATAAATGACAGTTCGATAAATGAGAAAACGATAGACCGAAGGGAAATTGATCCCCCAACGGAAATAAAACGGGTAAATGGAGTATATGATTTATACCCATGTGACGTAAGTATGAGACATGATGTGACGAAGAGTGACTCGTATTTACATTGTGGGAACGGAATTAGTTTGAATCCGGCGAACGATAATATCAATTGCGAAAATGAAGAAAAAATAAAAATGAGTGAGGAAAATATCGTGAAAATGGATGCGGATGGATTAGCTATACAGGGAATAACTGAGTTCAGTGAAAGAGACATAAATGAAGTAGCTCCCTCGAATAAATGTCACTGGGAATCGACCAGGGTGAAAATGAATGAAAGTTGTGTAATGAAGAATGCAGAGCGAGAAATTATGAATGTAAACGGTCCCATGGTATCCCTTGAACTTTTGAACACAGGGGCCGATGTCTGTCCAGCAAGGGAAGGGTCAATTGACACTGTTGGATTTCGACCCCAAGTCGAAATTACGAGTCATAATTGTAAAGCTGTGAATGACGAAGTCCTAACCATAACCACCACGGAACAGATAAGAATGAAAATAAGCTCTGAGCAAAAGTGTATAGAACAGCAATTGGTTTGCGCGAACGAAGAAGGGAATGTATCCGTTATCGTGCGAAATGAATCCGCCCACGATAGGGTTAAAGTTACGGGAGAAAGGACAAAGCTGGCAGAAGTTTTACGATACTGCGACTGCGAAGGGAGAAAACCCTGTAGCGCGACAAACGAATGCTCTTCCAACAGCGAAGCACTAAAGAAAGAAGTGAGTGAAGAAGAGATCGATCGAGTCATGAACCATGAGCGTAAATGGTTTGAAGATGAAATTTCAGAGGAAATTTATAACAGGGAAATGATGAGCGAATTCTCGTTGCCCCCTAAGTCTGTAGAGCAGGAAAGAAGGGAAGTACGAGAATTTGTAAAAAATCCTAAATTAGACCCAGAAGAAAGGAATAGATTAAAGAACCTTCTTAAAGACTATATTGGACGAAAGAGAAGAAAACTAAATGAAACTGAAATTGTAACAGAAAATAAAGACATAGACAAAATGAATTACGTACACCAGGAAGATAACCCCAATTATATTGACAAAGCGCCAAGGAAAAAAGAGATAACAAATGAACCTCACCGTTTCCGGAGTCTGTACTCGGAAACAGATAACCTGTGGTTGCACGCTGGCCGACCACCGGAAGTAATTTAAAGCTCCGATTGCTGGTCTAGAAGATGAACTTAACGGCTAACGCTTATAAGGCGATTGAATGAATAAACAAGACAAGCAAACGAATTAACCAAAGGTAACAAACAGGTAAACTCTTCCCCGAGATAATAATGAAGGAAAATGTTTCTTCCCTAAGGCAACTCCCATAACGTTTAACATTTAATCGAATTAAAATCCCCCCCAAGGGAGTTGAATGAAAGGCATGATTCATGTTTGGAGTTAACAATGTTCATGTAACTATATATATATATATATTTATAGTTTATATCGTATGTCATACTATTTTATATCATTTTATGTTATTAATAATATTTGATAATTTTATATATTTTGATGTCGTAACGTTTGACTCAGAAATTTGTAGCGAAGGAATATTCATGAAGAAAAAAGCAGATATAAATACATATACCGGATATGGTAGCATGATATAGTAGTATGTTTCACGCGTCCGAATCAGTTCTCTTTAATTCATTGAGCGTAAGGGAACCGAGTGAAGGATTTATTAGGGATTTATTAAGATTACGAGAAAGGGAAATTTCCCTTTATTTATCATTGCTTATATAAATATTCTTTTAGTTGTGTCCCAACTTAGAAAATTCCTAACGGAATTTTCCCTGAAATTAATCATGATCCCCGTCCTCTTAACCTTATGCGCCATACAAGCTGGGTCGCAAACCCTCTCCGATCACGGAATTCTTTTCCGACCAATGGGTCCCCTAATTTTACAAGGCCCCACCTACACTTTTAGCGTACGTCTCAGCCTGAAACCATACTATCAAAACCTGCTGATATTGGACAGCAGAATGGACTCTTTGAGATCTCAATGCCGCCGCGAACAGGCACGATTGGAGCGACAAAAAGGACGAGTAAGGTAATTAAAGAACAACACCGCAACTGAAACGATGCAAGAACTCGGCATCTGAATAGACATTCTGCGCAGTGTTCAGGAGAAGATTACCGCCACCACGCATGAAGTCACAGCCTTTGTCGAGACTTTAAACCAAGAACACTCTCCACCACCCCAAGCCGTGACAAGGACGAAGAGAGGCCTCGTCGAAGCTGTCGGCGAATTTATGAATTTCGCTTTTGGATCCGCGACGCAGGGTTCGGTTGACGACGTGGTCCGTCGCGTGCAGTTAATCGAGTCCAACGAGAAGTCCATCGCCGACAGTCTGAATTCCCATATTACACTATTGAACGCTACTGTGTACGACATCAGTAACCTGAGAAAATACGTTCAACTCCTTACCTCGAATGTGAAATCCTTTCAAGACACATTAATTGTATATTTAAACAGCCTAGAGGAAGAAGTTGAGGAAGAGAAGTACCTCACTTTTCTAGGTATTCTGGCACACAGTCTTTCAACATACACAGAAGGACTCCACTTACGGCTCACCCGGTTAAAAACGGCGCTGGTCAACGCCAACAGAGGCCGTTTGGATTCATTTCTGTTTGACCCTTCCTTCTGCCTGAAAGTCTTAAAAGGCATTGAGCCCAAGGTGGGCCGGCTCTTACCGTACATCCTGAACGAAGCCACCATCCCGCTATACTTCGAGGTCAGTCACACCCGACTGAGAAAGGTCACCCCCGATGAGCTGCGAATTCTTATTTTCGTGCCCTTAAAGGCCATTGAGTCACCTGTGACGCTCTTCCTAGTGTCTCACCTGCCAGTCTGGATAAATAAGGACGCCCTGTACTCAGACATCCTCCCGGACGCTCGTTACCTGGGAGTGAGCCAGGATCGGTTGAACTACGTCAAATTCAAGGATTTGAATGGCTGCTCAGCTATTGAAGGAAATTATCACTACCGCTCGCCGACTTTCATCTTCTCGAAAGGGTCCGAGGAATGTTTAATTAGACTTTTTCAGACGGAGCGAAGCACGAACTTGACCACCTGCCACCGAGTTTTGAAGAAGGATTTCTCCCCGGTGTTCATCAGGCAACATCATCAAATCTATTATAGCGTGCCTAGAGCGACCACTCTGTTGCTAAGATGTCAAGGGCATAAGACAGAAGAACAAGAAGTGCGTGTCTCCAAGACGGGTTTCTTCACCCTTCCCGAAGGGTGCAGCGTCTTTACAGATCACAGGAGGATTCTGTCCATCTCCCTCTTCTCCGACCCCCGCAACCTTACGTTGGAGCCCCACCTTCCTGAACCACCCCGTGATTTCGAGATCACGTACATCGTGAACTCTTCATTTACGAAGGACGCACTTCACCATTTCAACGGTTCCTTAGCTAAGGTAATAGACCTTCAGGATGTAACCAGGTACCTGCGAAGGGTCGCCCTCAAGAAATCGGGCGAAGGAATGTCCTCCCTCATCTCCTACTCCACTATCACCCTGTGTCTCATGCTGGGAATAGCCGTCATCCGAATTGCGACCTGGAAGAAATGTTGCTGTCACCGAACTCCTCCGCCGGTGCCGACGGCCCGATTGGAAATCCATACCCCTGTCCCCCCGGAAGAAATTCCAATGACCAGATCTCCAACGCCCCCACGAAACCCCCCTCACCGACTTCGTTTCTCACCAGCGAGTCCAAGTTTCGTCAGAAGGTTGCCCCCAGCTGTCCGATCATATCGGACCCCCGAATCGGTACCTAATGTTGGCTACGAGGAAATGGGCTATTCCCGTAATTAAGACATGAACCATCTCCCCAATTTAAACCTTTAATATCTTTCCCCCTTTCCCAATATACTTACGTTAAAAACCAAGTGAGATTAGCTTAATTTAATTGATCAGATTTAGTGGTAAAATTGAATTAATTAACTAATAATTTCATTCAGCAATTAGTGCCTAACATAAGTTTTTAACTTAATTAGATACTTAATATTTTCCTTCAGTGATTAGTGCTTAACGAATTGGTAATTAGCGATAAGTGTTCGACTTACGAGCCTTACTGAAATGGCCTCTCTTTATGCAACTTATAAGTTTTTCCGTCTGGGTATTTCAAATTTTCTTCCTGCTATATCACTTTCCTTTTATTATCTTTAAAGCATGTTAACTCATAAAACCATTTATAATATCATTTTCATGTCATAAAGCGAGATTACAAAAGTTGTCCCGCGAAAACAACTCTATAAATAACAGGATGTTAACCAACTTATTTTTATGTGAACGATGCGGGTGAAGCATTTGCATTCGAATTAATTACTGAAAGTGCCTTATAACTACAGTATACTACCAAAAATGTAGATTTCATTCAGTTAAATAATAATGCTGACTAACAAAATATGTAGGCTTTCGTCTTTCGGTTTAGTATGTAAGTTTTAGTATAAAAATGTTGTCCCCTTTTTTACTTTATAAAATTCTCGTGTCTTGATGTAAATAATTTAGTTATCCTTCGGGAAAATTCTAAGAGTCACATTCATCTAGGCGACTCGTCGTACGAATTATTCCTTCTAACGAAAGTACTTTCCACCCCAAGTTACAAGAATTAGTCGTCTTGAATCAGTAGACGCATTTTCATGATGTTAACATAAATGAGAATGACATTATATTGAAGGCTGATCCGATTCCACATCGGAATATTTAATTTAAAGAAGAGCGTTGCCTTTATAAAAGCAATCAGCCGTTAAAATTATCTCGTATAATGTAAATCTTCTTACTGTGTGTTTCCTTTAAAAAAAACTACCCTGTCCTTTAATTATATATTAGTTGTACGGTGAGTCAATATTAATAATAAAGTTTCATTTATGAGTCTTAGTAGAAATGAAAGAGTCTGCTTTAGTATTAAGATAAGCGTTAATAAACTATGTGCTTTGCTTATGAAACAAATTCATCGCTAACGAACCCTCTTTATATTAATAATGAGGTACTTCATCTGTGAATTTCACACTTCCTTCCTTCTATTCCTTTCCTTTTATTACTCGTGGAAACATTTATCATGTAAATTAACACCAAGAAACGAGATTGCAAAGGTTATCCTACCAAAAACAACGGTCTATAAATAATGACCGGATGCCAAATATTGTTTTCAGACGAACGATTCAAATGAAATTCTTATATTGAATTTACTTAATGATATTGCCTTATAACCAAATTACAAGAGTAAACATATAGATTTTATCCAGTGGAATAATGTGTGTCCCGTAGTCAGAAAACAAAATGTGTTGGCTAATGAGATCAAAGAATTTGGTACAAAAATATTTCCCCCTTGTTCTCTGATTCAACAGTAAATTAATATTCAAAGGAAATTTTAGTGTCATACGGTTAATTAATTTAGTTATCCCTTAAGGAAATTCAAAGGATCGCATTCAAAAAGGCGACTCATGGTATGAATAGTTTCCTATAAGGAAATCATTTTTCCTCCCCGAGTTACACGAGTTAATTGTCGTTAACCGGTAAACGCGTTCTCCATGATATTAGAATAAATGTGAGAAGGATTATAACATGGAAAGCTGTTGCATTTTCGACATCGTAAATGTTTCTTTTCTTAAACCTACCCTTTCCTTTGATTATATATTGGTTATACGGTGAGTCAATAAATATTTTCAACCCTTGTTCCCGTATATAGTTTAAGATGCATACATTTCAGTACTCACGGTATTTATTCTGTAAATGTAATTTTCAGCTTATTGATCTGACAACTTTCAATTTATTTATAAGCTAAATAATGAGCAAGCCTAACTAGACTAACGTTCTACTTGAATTTCTTATATTTTCATTGTAACTATGAGTTCTAACGTATTTAGATAGACCTAATTAAACTGATTTCGTGTCTTGAGAATTGCCTCTCCACTACGAATCATTTCCTCTCACGGACCGTTTGTCCTTATTCATGCACCGACCGGTGAAGTCTTCCGATCGGCCTCAATTTTCATCATGGATTCAATACTTTTTTTTTTTAAGGAGGGACGGATTTTTATACACGAGCTCTTTAGTTTCCTATAACCCGCCATATTTTATCTTCAATGTTTAAACAGCTTTTCAGATAAACCACGAGTGTTCTCATTGACCCGTACTACGCCCCCCTCTTTTAGACGCTTGAACGGTGCATCGACAGGACACAAGCACCTAACTTGCACTCTCCCCTACCGACGTATGCGATGTCTCCATACTCAACCTTGATGTCATCAGTCAACTCTCCGAGGAATTCACCAATAGGCGTCATGTATTCACCCTTTCTCTCTGTAAATATCACACTATCTGGCGTGAAAAGGTTGGGTAGCTTCTGAAACCTCCACACTTCATATATCTTCAATGTTCTGTAGCCATGGCGAACGGCTAGGGACAGCTCAGGGCTTGTATATACGTCCCTGATTTTACGCTGGTTGGTTATGTGATTACAATTCCCATTTTCTCCTCTGCGCACTTCACGCACTGGGGAAACATGAGCTTGTGGTCTATAACGACGGGTAAGATCGCCATCCATAAATCGCGAGTGGGAAGCACGTCTACGAAAGAAAGACCGAAATAGTTCTTGTTCAAATTTGCTGAGAACTCCTCGATGTTGGGCAGGGCTGGTCCTACCAGTTTTTCAGGTGCCCCTACGGGATACGGATTGTTCTTCATCACGTAGGGGTATAAAGAGCAGACGTCGTAGTAATGGAGTTTCACGCCCTCCGAACAAGCTATCACCGCATTTGAGAGGATCCAGCATTATTGAACGCTTGATCGTCTTTATCTCTTCACGGTACTGTCCATCTGTTTCCATCCGTGCATCATACTCATGCTCCCACAAGATCTTGTGAGTGAACTGTGTGCCTATAATCTGATCGCTGGTGCGGGTCCATGCAAGACTGTCGGCAGGAGATCTACCGTCGATATCCTACGATTCCACACTCAGGACGGGTGCATCCGTGCCACCAACAGCCGTTAAAGGAGTACACAGTCTTCTCACCAGTGGCACGGTTTTTGCTTAGACCATCAACCCAAAAAAACGACCATTAACCTTAATGGGTACTTCTCCCGTGTTGCGGGCATGCTTTATGTACACACCTGTCTGTAAATAGCCTTATGTCCATAACTGCGGGGATTGTTTCTGTGAATGACGGCTAAGGTGCCTTTAGGCATGAAATTGTTCTTGAACACCGTAAAGCACAATGAGGCGATCGTGGTTGCGACTTGCAACGGATCGCATTTGAAACGGTCTTTGTACATTAGGGTGTCCCATTTTTTACTAACTTCTTTTTTCCCGGGTCTAACCTCCTAATATCATTATGCCTGTCACTCTAAATAAGAAAATAGCAATTATGTTCCATTTTATGAAAATTTCGGACCCCCTAGGCCTACAAAATCAATTTTCCCCTTTTCTTTATCAAATATTGTCGATTTTCGGCAGTCTTTTGTTTTATATATTTCTTGCATTTTAGTATAACCTCATTCGATGTACATTTTTTGATAGAAAATTAAAATAACTATCCATTGATACCTAGTTTACTATGCTTTTGTAGCAAAATAGAAAATTAAAAGGCAAAAATGTCTATTTTTTAACATTTTCTTCTACATTTTGTCTTGAATGGAATTTAGAGAATAGGTGTTACCGCCACCTGTGAAGCATCATCCCCAATGCAGCTTCGTGGCAATGGTCCTTGGAAATACTGTATATTTGAGACACAATATTTCCAAGGTGGGAACAACTCAAGAGATTGAACATTTCATGCCAGCTCTTGAGCCCCATCGTTTTTTATTTTATTCAACAAATATGCAATACCTTGAACAGAAAAATTACTTAGTAAAGCAATTGAATGTAAGAAATAAAATGTGAATACTGATAATGATAGGAACTATTCTAGCAGTTGAACTAAGGAACTCTTTTTAAAAAATGGCAACAAACTTCTTTGATATTCTACAACTTTGTTCTTCATCTGTTGTGATTCAATTTGTGAACTCTTCAATTAATTGTACTCCACACTCGTCCGCATCATTAACAACCTTAACACTGTGTACGAAATTGTAAATTTGAATAAAATCTCTGTCTTCTTTCCATGTTTTAACAGGTTTATTTAACCACTTTCCATTGCTACGTAGAACATCAAAGAAAAAAAAAACAAGATTTTGGTCCAGCTAGGGAAGATAGTTTGGTTGATTTATTGATTAAAGGAAATACTTGTTTGCCACTTTGGTCATATGAGCTGTTTTTATTATTTCTATGTGATCTAATTTTGGCTTTTGGTGCTTTGAGCCATGGTTGGAAATATAAAACAGTCAATAAGCAGAACTCCTCTAAGTGTTTCACATATTCTTCAAAATAATCCATTTGTTTGCTGAATGCCAGCATTTTAGCAGAATAGAGAATAGTTGCCATCCAGCGAGCATTATGAATTGCTCCCGGACGGAGCCAACAAACTCCGTTAGGTGGTATATGTCCAAGAATTTAGAGAACATCAGTAGTATGACCGCAAAATGTTAGCGTGCAGTGCAATTGGAAATGTTGACCAATGTTGCAAGAAGTTATGCAACAAGGGGGGATGTTGCAAGAGGTTATGCAACAAGGGGAGGGGTTATCCCCAAGTTGCAATGAACTCCCCCAGCAAGAGGGTGGAGACCTCTTTGTGGGAGAAGTAGGGACGGCCTCACCCCCCAAAGGGGTATACTAACCTAAGAGAGAGAGGAGGAGAAGAGAGAGGAACAGAGGTGTTCGTTTGGCCGAAGCTAAGCGCATATTAAGACTTCATCCCAGCGCTTGCTCTCTTATAAGCCCCTAATCAGCCAGTTAGCGTAGAAGCCAATGCCTACAGGCATTATCAGCAAGTTGGCACAGTGTATACAACGTTTGAACAAATGCACGTACACTCCCCGTATACGCCTATAAAATATCACACACACACAACTATATGCGCGATTATATGCGCCGGGTTCGAGACCCGGTGACGGTGCATCCTTCCACGGTTGATAAATAAATGGGAACCCTGGGTATCCTAGTGGTTAAGACGCTGGGACTACTGGATTCCGCGTTAAAAAGTAGGTCTAAGGTGGAGTGACAAGCTTGACAAGCCTACATATGTACAGTTCCGGAAAAAAGTTCTAAAAAATTCTGAAAACTATAAAAAATTACTAATTTGTACAAAAAGCACACACACAGCAATTATATAAACAGAAACAATTCCCTCCATCGTTTAAAAGGAAGATTAGTTTACACGTCGTCTACCATCACCGGGACTCGAGCCCAGGTGGAGAGCAACTCGCCCCTCCACCAAACCATGCCTAGAGGCGGTGGCCCCAACTTCACCTTCATTTGAAGAGAGACACTAGCCAGTACGAATTGGTCTTCATCACGTATTTTACAATCAGCGAAACTCTCATTGTACACACACGTACGTACATCCGTCAGTCTGCTTAGAAGGCAGCCACTTGGTATACATATAATTAAATAATAATATCGTTTATATTTACAACCAAAAGAACTAAATAAAACACCATTATATCATTCTGTTTATTTAGACGAATTACTGGAATTAGTTTCATGAAATATACATTCGATAATATAAGAAATACAAACGAGGAATATATACATTAAAAAATAATATATATATATATATATATATATACACTATATGATCAAAAGTATTCGGACACCGCATGGTTTTGGGAAAAATGGTTTTATTATGGCATTTAGTAACCAGTAGGTCCACCCTTTGCTTTTATTACAGCGTCAACAAGTCGAGGCATACTTTCCACCAGTTTTCGGTAAGTCTGTGCAGGAATGGCTCGCCATTCCTCTTGCAGAGCTGATGCAAGAGATGCAAGTGAAGCCGGGCGTGGTGTGCGGTTTCGTATCCGTCGCTCCAGTTCGTCCCACATGTGCTCGATTGGGTTGAGATCGGGGCTCTGAGCAGGCCAGTCTAACAAATCCACCTTATTTTCACGAAATCAGTCCTGCACACGCCTTGCAGTATGGCAGGGAGCTCGATCCTGTTGAAACAAACAATGGCCATCTCCGTAGTATTGCCACAGTGTAGGGAGGGCCGAATTGTCAAGAACGTCGAGATAAACGTCAGCGTTCATGGTAGTGGGTATAACAATCAACGGGCCAAGCCCTAGCCAGGAAAAACAACCCCATACCATGATGGACCCTCCACCGAACTTCACCGTTGGACGTACACAGTCAGGAAGAAGCCGTTCTCCGGGCTGTCGCCACACCCAAACACGCCCATCAGACTGGAAGAGTGAATACCGCGACTCGTCGCTCCAAAGAACAGTTTTCCAGTCCTCCACGGTCCAGGAACGACGGGAGACACACCAGGCCAAACGACGCGTGGCATTAACTTTTGTAATCAGTGGCTTGTGTACAGCTGCTCTACCATAATAACCGAGTATGTGCATCTCTCTGCGGATAGTTACAGTACTAACGGAGGTACCGGATGCTCTTCCTACCTCCTCAGCGATGGAAGCGGCAGAGGACGTGCGGGACTTCTTGACATGTCGTACCAGACTTCTTCTATCACGTTCCGTCAGTTTGCGTGGTCGTCCGGAACGTTTTTTCGCGTTAGTTGCACCGTCGTGCTTCCATCTCATGATAACATCCGCTATAGTCGACTGTGGTATATCCTGTTTGGCTGCAATGTTTCGTATAGAAACGTTACTTAAATAACATCCGATGACGAGTCCACGTTGGAACTCGGAGAGTTCACGTCCGCGCGGCATGGCTTCACAACAGTTACTGATAACTTAACAGAACACCTCAGCATTATAGTTTCGCCACGCTTTTTCCCAGCATACCTTTCGGCGAAGGTGATATTTGCAGAAACGCGGATTTTCCGGGGTGTCCGAATACTTTTGATCATATAGTGTATATATATATATTATATATATATATATATATAATGATGATGATAATAAAACAACTGATAAAATAATATTGCTTATTTTCCAAACAGAACTTCTCTCTCTCTCTCTCTTTCTTCCACTTTTGGAGTGTTTGAGTTCAGACCTTTCCGTCTTAAATGATTAAATTACCCCGTTAAATTGTACTGCATCACTCAGTCATGTTGTTTATCTGTTTGTTTATTTCCCCTCTCTCTCCCTCTCATATATATATATATATATATATATATATATATATTACGAGCTATTTTCCAGGTTTATGGTATAGACATCATAAAGATTAAACTCACACGCTTATGATACTTTCTCAAAGATACGCGAATTGTACCCGAATTCCAAATATATCTTCGATTGTCACTAAAACCCTTCCTTTTCTGACTACCTGACAGCTATACAGGTGAGATCCTAATATTCCCCAGTATGTAGTACGGTAGCCCGAGCCTTCACGCACAGATGATTTTTCCAATTTTATTTAGATGGTTGTCATAAACTTTATACCTATGATAATTGTTTCGATTTCACAGATAATTGATTTTTAAAATTATCTTCCATTTTCTGACGAACTTTTTTTCAGAGGAAATAAATTATCCGAATCTATTTTAGATGGGCCAACATAAACCGATTTACAAATTTATTTCCAGCATCGTTAAGCCTCTCATATATAAATGGTTGTTCCATTTTCCCTTCTCCCACCCATCTCATCGGTGCCCTACAAAGCAAGATTTATTTCAAGCAAAGCGATTCTCTCTCTCTCTACGAATGGGTATATCTGACACGCCCCAAATTTCACAGGACAGCCAATCACAGTACAGTAGGCGGCGCATGAGAACGACCCAGGACCGCTGGTTGGTGGATGGCATCACTCACACATTATGTCCGCCCAAATTTCAACGATAACCAATAGGAAACTCGCGATTTGGGTATTCTGGGATGTTCACATTTACGACCCCGTCTATAAAAGGGGGCATTTTCATCACAGGCTTCCAATTCAGTTGTTTTTATTGGTAAGTGCTGTAGAAATACCTCGCCATGAGCCAATCGCACCAGCTCTACATCTCCCTGGAATTGTTTGAAGATAAAGATTCCTATGCCGAGCCAACGCGTGTAATTTTCAACGCTGTAGACCGGAATGAACTACTTTCAACGCAGACTGTTGCAGAAATTTGTGACGACGAGAAAGAACCAGCGGAAACATCATTTGAAATGTGAGTAATTACTGTACGTAATAATTTGTGATTCGGGCTATATACTTCGTTTCATTCAGTGCAAGTGTTAGTTAATTTCAAAAATTCGTAATAAAACGAAGTGAAAGGATATCTGCTTTGTGATGATTTGCTGCGCGTTTTCTCATATTGCAACTCCTTCCATATATATATATATATATATATATATATATCGGTCGTAATATAACTTAACCTAGGGTAGCCTAACCGGTACATAATATAGTATAACCTAACCTAGCCTAACCTAACCTAACCTAGCATAGCCTGACCGGGTGTAATATAACCTAGCATAGCCTAACCGGGTCATAATATAACCTAACCTAGCATAGCCTAACCGGGTCATAATATAACCTAGCCTAAGCTAGCCTAACCTAGCATAGCCTGACCGGGTGTAATATAACCTAACCTAGCATAGCCTGAACTAGGTGTGATATTTTAAATTTAGTGAACGTTACATTGCAAGATTTTAATGGTGGACTCTTTCTCGTTTATAATTATTTAGTAATCTCATTTTTTCCCTTTTATTCTGAGTTTCTCTACAACGAAAAAATTAATCCCAGTGCTCTTTTTCGTTTATAATAATATAACTTAACCTAGCCTAACATATCCTAACCTAGCATAGCCTGACCTCCGTAATATAACCTAACCTAGCATAGCCTAACCAGTTATAACCTAACCTAGCGTAGCCCAAACGGGTCATAATATAACCTAACCTAGCATAGCCTAACCGGGTCAGAATATAACCTAACGTAGCATAGCCTAACCAGATATAACGTAACCTAGCGTAGCCTAACCTAGCGTGACCTAACAGGCTATAATATAACCTACCCTAATATAGATCAGAAGGTCAAACTTTTCAACCCAACCTAGACCTAAGGTTTAACAGGGAATCCAACACCCCACGTTTTCTCTTATTGTAGCTCCCTCCCCATATATATATATATATATGTGTGTGGGTATATATGCTTGTATGTGTTAACAACCGGGATCGTTACGGGCGTGATATAACCTAACCTAGCATAGCCTAACCGGTTATAATATAAACTAACCTAACCTAACCGGACATAATATAGCCTAACCTAGCGTAACCTATCCGTGTATGATATAACCTAGCCTAACCTAGCCAAGAAGGTCAAACTTTTCATCCCACCCTAGACCTACGGTTTAACGGGGATTCCAACACCCCAGCGTTTTGCCATTCATCTCTTAATATAACCTAACCTAGCGTAGCCTAATCCGGCATTAATAAAATTTAATTTAACTTAACTTTAAATGATTCAGCATGAACTAATCATTTTAATTTCTCCTTAAAGGACCGAAGCGGAACTTAATCGTGTTATAGCTACTTTTTGTTTCGATGAAAGGGGAATAAATGATTTGGAGGCTTTACCGCACAGCCAACCCGGGGACCTGGATACCGAGGTCGAGGTATTGGCTCACATCCGGTCCAACGAACGCCAGGTCATCGAGGAACTAATGTAAGTTTTTGTCTACTCGCATTTTATAGGAAATGTTTCAATAGCAGGTATCCTTAATTGTAGCCTAGTTTGCATTAGCACTGAGCTATGATTTCTGAACACAAGTCGATTTATGGAAAAATGGACTTTAATTAAAAAGAATCAGTATGAACTAATTATGTCAATTTCTCCTTAAAGGACCGATACGGTTCTCGAACATGTTATAGCAACTTTTCGTGGCAGCTTTGATGAAAGGGGAATAAATGATTTGGAGGCTTTACCGCAGAGCCAACCCGGGGACCTGAATACCGAGGTCGAGGTATTGGCTCACATCCGGTCCAACGAATGCCAGGTCATCGAGGAACTAATGTAAGTTTTTTGGGGTGTTAAGAACAAAACCATTGTATTTTCATTTAATTTATTAAATAGTAGGAAACATGTACAAAGCGGCTTACAGAACAAGCGTCCATTAAATAAGCCTTAATGGAGACATTTTACAGTTACAAATGTATATACACCTTTACACAATATAGTTACAAATATATATACATCTTTACACAATATAGTTATAAATATATATATATATATATATGCATCTTTAAAAAATACGAGTGCGAACATATGGGAACCTTTTTTATTTGTCTGCATACCGTTTCATCATTCATTTCAGTGTCGCACAAATCAAATAATTTAAAAAAATTATAAATCCCTTCCCACGTGACGTGTGCAGGAGAAATGAAAGGCAATACATGCCATAAGTATTACTAAAATATCCTTGTTGGCGGTAAGGATTCCAGACAATTTCAGGGACATGTATCTGTTCGATAAATTCTACAACCACAGGGTCACTCCAGGGCTGAGTGCAGAGTGAATCAAAATAGTACATTCTTTCCATATTTTTAAAATAGATTGCAAACAAATGAAGTCCCACATTACCAACAATGTCGGTGTTTAAGATAATCCCATACCAATCTCTCGTATTTGGCAATTTCAATATTTCATTCTTCGCAAACACGTCAATATAAGCACACCGGACAAAAAATTAGTCACCCCTAATAGCACCGATAGTAGGAAGTTCAAGGTCACACAGAGGGCGCTGATGTAGCATTGGTAAGTGACAAGTAGCGGTGACGTAGCACACAGGATCAGATCTGTTTCGTGAGGTGGTGAAGAACAAAGTGTGTGTTGGATACAGTCTGCAAAATGGGTCGTGAGGCAGACGTTACTCAGTGGCAAAAAGGAGCCATCGTGTTTGGCAGAGCCCACGGACACAAAATGTCTGAAGTAGCCCAATTTGTTGGTGTGTCAACGCGTACTGTCCAGCGAGTTTACAAAGAGTGGTGTAGTTCGCAATCAACTGAAAATCGACGGCGTAACTGTGGCCGGAAAACAATTCCGACAATAGGGGCCGCCGCCATGTTTCTCGTCTAGTAACTGCAAATCGTTTTCAAACCAGAGAACAATTGCTCCAAGAAACCAATGAGGTTCTCCAGCGACCAATTTCCGAACGGACATTGCGACGAGAACTGCATGCGATGGACATCTGGAGCAGGGTACCACGGAAGAGGCCGCTGTTAACAGCAGGTCACAAATTGGCACGTTATAAATGGGCTCAGAGGCACAAAAACTGGACTGCGGCAGATTGGAAACGTGTAATTTGGTCCGATGAGTCCCGTTTTTGTTTGTTCTCCAATGATGGGAGGCGACGAGTTCATCGCAGGTCCAATGAAGCCTTTAATCCTGAATGCGTCGAAGGTGTTGTTCAGGCTGGAGGTGGTTCCGTGATGTTCTGAGGATGTTTTTCGTACCACGAAATGGGCCCTCTCGTTCCAGTGACGATGAATTTGAACCAGCAGGCGTACCTCCACATACTAAATGATGAATTGGTCTCTGCCTCGCCGGATTCGTGCGGTTATCAAGGCCAGAGGCGCCGTCACACGTTATTAGGTACATTCTGAGAGGGGTGACTAATTTTTTGTCCGGTGTGCTTATTTGGAGCGTGTAATTCGGTCACTTTTCATTACTCACTGGAGTGGATTCGCGTCCATTTTAAAAGTCTGTGACCACGTTCCTCAAACGGTCAACTTCTATTAGAGCCTGTGGTTTGAGGTACACGAGTACACTAATAGGCGCGTCTATAAGGTTGGCAAATTCCAACCTGACTGAGATGTTCCCACTTTGTTGTGGACTTAAGGGTGTATTTATAATAGCAGATAAGTCAGGAGTAATATCAAATGAGTAAAGGTTAAATTCTTCGACAAATTCTTTCTGCGTTACGCCAAACTCAAGCTTGTCACAGGTACCGGCATTATGAGCCAGACTACTATAAGCTCTCGCACAGAGCGGGAACACAGCGTCTGATAAGTAATCAGCAATCATAGGCCCCCCACCCAATACGGTGCCAATTACGTATAAAGTTATATTTTTAAGGCCGAAATTCTCGAATTTAAAGGCGCTCTTTTTATATTTTCCATTCGTCGAAGCGTGATCCTGCATTCAGTTAATATCCTTTTGGGTAGAACTCCCAGGGCCACGTTTTCTAGCTACTTCGAGGCCAACACGGCGGGCACCGTGTATAGTTTGATCTGTAATCTGTTAATTTGGTATTTTACTGTGCGTGTATTAAATTTTTTCAATTTCTACATATTTCGGGGAACTTAATTTCACTCGCCGTACACGTAAATATGTCTCCATGATGTGAATCACAACGGGTTTTGCGCCCTCTTCTTGATCAGGTCCCAGATTTATGCAGATCTCAGGACTCGTGCGGTTGAGCTTTAGTTTCAGGTCGACGCCGTTCATAAGCAGTTTCTCCTGGAACGTGAAGTCTGTATGAAGACGCCCAAAACATTCGTATATCTTTTTTTTAGAATTTTTAAATTTATCCTTTATACCATTTTCATCTTTAGTCTGATAATAGCCCTCAGTTAAAAAGGTGTCCTTCGCTTCTTTTGAAAAGTTGAGGACATTTTCCAGATAGGTTCGTAGGTGATAATAACCCGTACCTGCCGAGATGTTAACCTGATTTAAATACACCTCACACTGGCTGAATATGGAGTGTAGAAAGTTGGTCTCAAGTTAGGCAGAGTAACTATCATCGCAGTCTGTTCCATCTGAATGGGCTATACGCAGTTTAGCGTACATGTGCATGCAGCTCGGATCAAAAAGGTATGGGCCTGAGCTGGGTATCACGAATTCTATATGGGCACTCGGAGAACTAATTGTGTTTAATGGGTTAATTGTAATAAAGTCGCTATGCTCAATAGAAACCTGAGTAGGGGGCATATCAAAGAGGGACAGTTTCGCCTTACAACATTGTGAACTACACGGATGGATAAACCGCGCCATGACGAGTCAGAAATAGTACCACCACCTCTTTCGACAAGTAGTAATCAGCCTATGATTCGTGAGAGTAGTGTCCTCAGCTTATATTAGTTAAAATAATGATCAGCCATAGGCTTCATACTCTAAGAACACTTCTTTTTTGATGTCCTTTTACGTTTAGCGGCACGTGTTGGTAACCCCTTCTTCCTGACAACCCTCTTCTTTCCGCCACCACGCATTTTTCTCTTTGCATCTTTGATGATTTCGTCCCGTGTACGTTTTAAATGTTTTTTAGGGCTTTTAAAGTTTAGTTCCACCCAGTATGTCTTCTACCTCGTTAAAACCTGATTGTAACGCCTTCCTCCCGAGGTATCTAGCCCCCCTCTTCAACAGTGGGACAGCGGTGCGTGGTTTGGTTGAAAAAAACTATCCAAGCCCACCGTCACGGTGATATCTCACCCCTCGATAGTCTGTGAGAGGCCTTCGGGTCATTATAACTGAAAGCGACGAAAGTATAGCTTCTCTGTTAAGCTCCCATCACCAAATGGGAATTTTTTTCCCTCAATCGTTCTTATATATGTATATCGAGATACTGGTTAATAGATTAGTCGCAACATTCACATAATGGGTGTTGTCATATGTAATGCTTTAACTTTTCCCTCTATGGTTGGGGATGTGTGCATTGCGCAGCAGGCGCCCCTGGGTATCCCCAATAAATTGATGCTCCACGATATTGCTGTAAATATAGCACATGTCTGGGGATGGGCGCCTTTCACCCAATTTCTCCATCTTCAGCTGATATATTAAGCTGGACAAATCATGTTGGGCCTCGTGAAAGGTATCTCTTTGTAGAGCTGCACTATATCGACCCTCCGCCAGAATTGTGAACAGCTCTTTATCTTTAATATTTCTACTAAGCGATGATTTTAACTTCAACGTGCGTGCAGGCGTGTCTATGTTTACTTCAAAAAGTAAATTGTTTGTCAGGTACGACTTTTCAAGGCTCTTGTTTAACCCCGTCACAATGTCCGTGGCTGTGTCATAATGACCGATTCCTAGTGTTACATTTGTACTGTAGTACAGTACCTCACCGAACAGGACTGATCGCATAGTATTGTCTAAGGTTATGGCTATTTTTTCAAACTCATCGACTCTTCCAAGGACCAGAAATATGATCTGATCATTTTCAAGAGTTTAAGAATTTGGTGGCTAGCTGGAATTCACAAACACCAACTTCGTACGAACCGCGTTTCAATTCAATGGGACCGTGGAGTTCTGTCACAAAGTTGGCGAGGGTGTTGTTAGGATGTACAGACAGAGACGAAGAGGCCGGGAGTGTGACATACAAGTGGTTAGGTGCCATGTTGCATACTATTTAAGCTTCATTATTGCAGCAGCATTTCTCTAGGTGTTGAAGCTTTCTGGGTAACCCAGCCATTTCACAAGGTACATTTTTCTCTTTCCTGAACCTTTGCTGCCTAAAATGTTTTCGATTTTAAACACTTTTTTCGAAATTAAATGTTCACTTTCTACAACTCCGCGGTAAAAGCCTCCTCCGATTTCTTCCCCATTCAAATCTTCAACGTAACACATCATTATCTCACCTTTAGGTCTCATAGCACTAACTTTAAAAATCTCACGTGTCCATCCTTGCTCAAATCCATTCGCGAATTTATTCCCGAACGTGATAGCCTTACATAATCATTAATTTTGAAATGTGTAGAGTGTGGTTGCGGTGCTCCATCTCTTCTCACCTCTGGGCACGTACCTCCTTCTAAAACTTCGTTAGGTGTTGTGCCAATCGTACGGTGGTGTGAGCGGTTGTATGACGAGGCCAATGACCCCAGAATGTTTATATATCTGTATGTGTTTTTATATGTAAAACAGCGATGCATGCGTTCCTTTATGGTACGTTGAACTCTTTCAGCTAAAGACGCCTTATGTATAGAACTGCTTGTGTAGCAACAGATATTAAACTCTGTCAGCATGTTCTGCAAAGCACGGCCTATAAATTCTTTCCCCATATCCGTACGAAAATAGCCAGGAACCCTGTTTTCTTTTAACATCAACGTTTTGGTAGCTTTAGCAACTGTTTCATGCGATTTATTTTTCAGAGGAATTAGCCACAGTTATCTAGAGAATACACCTATTATGAATAGAATGTAGCGATAGCCGTCATTATACATTAAATATCTTTGTATGTCTGTTAAATCCGCTTTCCAAATAGAGTCAATCGAAGCCGCTGTTGTCTTGGCCGTTTGAAACCTTTTTCTCACCGGCTGATGAAGTGTATAAGTATCCTACTCCCGCAAAAACTTCTCAACATCTTTTTTCCCTACTCCATAAACACTCTGTACCGTCTATTAACGCCTCCATAGGAGGCGGGGTTAGAAATGTCATAATAGCGTTTACTTAATATGTTAGCCATTTGCGAATTTTAGAGAAACGTGGATAAGGTTGGCCGTTTGTTCTCTTCTTTTTCTTCTTCAGAAACGCTACTGCTGGGGGCGATGGCGTACTCAGTTGTGACACATGCGAGACTTGATCCAAGTCTTTTAACCTATTCAGATTACCTATCAATGTTTTGGGGACATTTATTTGTTGTAGTCTTGCTTTAATATGCTTCCATCCTGTTGGTGAGGGCCTGTCCCACTTTCTCACCAGATCATGGACAATGTCAACGATATTGGATCCCTGTACCCTTGTTCCTTCAACAATGACCTCGCCTGTATCGGCCCACTGTATGATGGGGTCCTCACTCAATAGATTATAAAGACTTAAGCCTTTATTCCTCAATGTATGTGGGAGACTACTTTTTAATACATGTTCGATGTGTTGCGTTCCGTTATTCTTTGGTTGGTCATCTCTAACGTCGGGCCCAGGTCCTATGTCGCCATGCTCAGCGTTGCTCGCGCTGTGCCTAATAACCACGGGGAGCTCTGTCGGATTCTTATAATCTTCGTACTCATGAAGAAATTTCTGCAAAGCCTCTTGGTACAAGATCCTTTTCTCATCAGGTGACTTTTCACTGTTTAATAGGGCTAGCAACTCGCTTTCCATTCTTTTAAGCTGCTTTTACGGGGTTCTAGAGCCGTGTCTGGAATCTTTGAACTTTGCAATGAAGCATACACCTCGTGCGGAATCACTACCACTTTCTTCATTATATTAATCTAGTCAGTAAAGGTCCCAAAACTGAAAATAAGATGGGGAGGAATGATCCTCCTCTTTGTACAATAATTCGCTTTTTCTTCCCCACAGTTTGACTTTTACGAGCGAGCGCACGTATTATGTTCTTGTAACGACGTAAGCGAGCCTTCTGAGGGGTTTCATTGGCACATTACATTTTATAACATTAAGACAGATTTCACAGATGCATTTTAAAAAGTCGGAGTCGATATTTTTAACAAACATCTGTTGCAGTGCCCGGGGCAATCGTTGATAGATTTTTATTAATTCACGATATTTCTTCAGCCTATTTGTCATTCTGGAATATACAACGTTTCAGGATCGTTTGGGAATATATTCTGTCTTAGAAACACCCTAAACGTGTATCGCGGGTGAAGGTCACAAAGCAAATATCCGTAACGCTGACTTGTGGCTGATATAGTGAAACATTGTAAGGATTGCTACATGGTATGTGAGCAGTGTTAAAGCCCCAAATGTGAAAGTCATGTAGTTGAAATCGAGAAGAGGGAATGTAATATGTGTAGACGTAGTTTTTCAATAATAAATGCTTTGAGCTCCATGAATCAATTGACACTTGCAGGAAAATGAGAATCTGTGAATGTGGCATGTTTCATATGAGGGATAATTGGGGTAAGTTTGTTCATAAATGCGACGAAATTCACTGTTCTACATGTTATGAAAAATATAAGGCGGATGGAGTGAAGCATGTATGTTATATGAAAGATGCTAAGACTAAAAAAACTCTTGTATAACCATATACTACGATATAGAAACTTACACGAACGCTCGTAAGTCAGACCTGTGATGAGTGGATGGATATCGAGTGTGATGAGTGTCAAAAATGTGGTAAACGGACAAACGTTTTTAAAACGATTGCACACGACAACCCTGTGAAACTCTTTGTATCCTATATTGTCAAATTAGCGGACAAGTTCAAAAAAATGCCTGTATATATTCTTGTCCATAATGGGGAAAAATTTGACACACAATTCCTTTATAAGGAGTTGCTTGCAGACGAGTTGTCTTCGATATTTACAGGTGATCCCCTGAAAAGAGGCAACAAACTAATACAGATGCAGATAAGAGGTAATGTACAGTTTAAAGACACCCTGCAGTTCATACCTTGTAAATTAGCAAAGCTACCCACGGTCATGGGCGTAGCCGCTGAAGTTTTAAAAGGGTATTTTCCTTACACATTCCTCACGAAAGAAACTTTAAATTACGTAGTCCTACCTCCACCCAAACATTATTTACTACACCAACATGAGTGATAGTGAGCGTAAAGATTTTGACCGCTACTGCAACAGTTTTAATGAAGCTAGTCCATACAATATAGCTGACGAATGTGAACGTTATTGCGTGAATGATGTGAGCATGCTTAGAGTATGTTTCCAGGCCTTTAGAAGGATGTACATAACTCGTTTCAAATGCGATCTGCTGCAAGTCGCGACCACGATCGCATCATTATGTTTTAGTGTTCAAGAATAACTTCATGCCTAAAACACCTTAGTAATCATTCACAGAAACAACCCCCGCAGTTATGGGCACAAGGCTATTTACTGGCTCATACACCTACAGCCACAGACAGGGGTATACATAAAACACGCCCGCAACACGGAGAAAGTACCCATTAAGGTTAATGGTCGTGTTTTTTGGGTTGATGGCCAAAGTGAGGGTCCAACCACTGGCGAGAAGACTGTGTACTCCTTTTACGTCTGCTGGTGGCATGGATGCCCACGCCCTGAGCGTGCCGTCACAGGGGACCTCCATGGAAGATCCCCCGCCGACAGCCTCGCATGGACCTGTAACCGCGATCAACTTATAGGTTCCCAGTTCACTCACAAGATTGTGTGTGAGCATGAGTATGATGCACGGATGGAAACAGATGTCCAGTACCGTGAAGAAATAAGGGCCATAAAACCGGTGACAGCTTGTTTGGAGGGCGTACAAACCCGTTAAAGCTATACTTTCCGCCTAGAGGGCGTTAAACTCCATTACTACGACTTCTGTTCTTTATCCCCCTACGTGATGACGAACAATCCGTACCCCGTAGGTGCACCTGAAAAACTGGTGGGTCCCACCATCCAACCATCGAGGAGTTCTCAGCTAAATTGAACGAGCGCTACTTTGGACTCTCTTTCGTAGACGTGCTCTCTCCTCGCGATTTATGGATGCCGATCTTACCCGTAGTTATAGATCACAAGCTCATGTTTCCCCTGTGCCTGAAGTGCGCAGAGGAGAAGAAAGGTAAATGCAACCATACAACCAACCCGCAAAATCAGAGGTGTATATACAAGCCGTGAGCTCGATCTAGCCGTTCGCCATGGGTACAGAATATTGAAGATACACGAGGTGTGGAGGTTTCAGAAGCTACCCAATCTTTTCACGCCATATATAAACGCTTTTTTGAAGGATAAGGTAGAAGCATCGGGATATCCGCGAGGAGTTGGTACCGAAGATGAAAAAACGGCTTATATTCTGCGTTACCGTGCCCATGAATGTATACAGCTTGACCTTTCCAAAATTGTTAAGAATCCTGGCAAGCGCTTTAGTGCAAATTTGTATCTAAACAGTTGTTTTGGGAAATTTGCACAGAATACCGGCAAAGGGAACGTTCATTTGGCCAAAGTTATAGTGAAGTTTGGAATTATGCCAACGCTCCCGATAAAGAGGTTATGGAGATCGTGAATGTAGGTAATACTTACATAATAAAGTACAACATCACCGAATTGGCCACAGATACCTCACGGGTTACAAACATACTTGTAGCCAGTTTCACAACGGCCTACTCCCGCATCAATCTTTGGGGACTACTGCACTCTCTTGGGCGGAGGGTGCTGTACGCTGACACAGATAGCGTGATATTCACAGCGAGGGAGGGTGAATACATGCCTGCTATTGGGGAATTTCTCGGAGAGTTAACTGAGGAGATCAAGAATGAGTATGGTGATGGTGCATACGCAGATTCATTTGTATCAACAGGGCCAAAAACCTATCGGGTACGGGTGAGGGTGAGGGATGATATGAAATATATCGTGAAGGCTAAGGGTATCACGCGTAACCATGCGAACCGACGAGTTGTTAACTTTGACTCGTTGAAAGATCTAGTGTGCTTGGAAGATGAGGGCGACCAGCCACCCCAACTGACTGTGGGGACCCACAATTTTCGGGCGCAGAAACTGGGTTGTGTGAAGGAGCTATGGGGCACGGAGGTCTGCCGTAACACCTATAGGAAACGTTACCAGGTGCCTGGTACCTATGATACCGTACCCTTTGGATACCTTAATTCTTGATTGTATTTATATATATATATATTGTTAACGATGTGTTTATTTATTACGTATATTTGCTTCAATTAAGGTTTCATTTTCTCCTTTGCGTCCGTGTCTGTGTACATTCCTTAGCTCCGCCCACTGTAATATCGGTCATGTGACTTCTGCCACTACCTGAGCATATCTCTATCCCTGCTTGCTCAGTTGACCTCTGCAAACCCTTGAGCTCAGACGTGTATTTTCTCACGTAGACGAAAAATAGTAATGGCTACCTTTAATATTGCGTGTTTAACGTTTATGAAGTGGTATTTGGCAAAGTGTGAAGATGTGTGGATAATGAAAGAATCCCTATTCCACCCTCTTTTGCTACTTTTAAGGCTACATTGAACCGAGCGAAGGAACAAGAGGTACAATTACTCTACCGCTATTCTGGCGAGGGTATTGTAGGATTTTGTGGTACAAGCGATGTATTGAAGTATGTTGTAGACCTAACCTTTATAAAAGCTCACATATACCGTGAAGTAGAAGAAACAAAACGTGCAGAAGATAAGCAACGGTTATGGTTAGTGAGTCTTGTTGATGAGTGATGTAACAAGCAATATTATGTAATGGTACGTCATACCGAGTACTCGTACCCTACGGTTGAGAATGTAAATCTTGTCATCATGGAGAATCTTAAGTATTTTTACCACTACATTAATATATATATATCATGACGAGTTTTGTAGTGAGGTTGTGGATAAAGGCCGGTGCGAGTTTTTAACAGAATTTAGAGACGAGTATCGATAGTGCACCGGTTTGTGAATAAGATGTGTTTTGTTTGTGAATATGAACGAAAAAGTCTAGTGCGCCTTCTGGGGAGTGATAAAACATTAAAACCGGTATTGCTTCATGTAGCGGAAAAATTCTGATTGCCCTGTATAATGTGCCCAAGTATTCACATGACTCTTTCATGTTGGAAAAAACCCGTACACGATTCAACAGTTTATAGTGTGGCTCGCTCCCCCCGTCGAGCCGAGCCGCCCACCCGTGTACCTGCCCTCCGAAACACGATCTCGATCAAACCCGTACACGTTTTACCCGTGTGACTCACTCCTCCACAATTGTTCCCCGAGCTAAACAGCGAACCGGTTGCTCATAGTCATCTCAGAGCTTGAACCGACTGGAAGTGCACTCCTCGAATACGATGGAACTTACTTTGAGAAGCATTCTCAATGCCGCGTACGATGTGTCCGTGACGAAGTCATTGCGAGTGTCCAGGCGTGAAACCGGCACCATTAACTATGTACTTGAAACGATTTGCAAGCAAACAAACAAACGTAATGTTATTTATTTAAGTCTTGAGGAGATGAATAGAATCTTCGTGATAGTTGAGAAGTGGGGTGACGACCGTTATAAAATACCTGCAGGTGTAGGTACAAGAGAACAGATTAGTGATGCCCCCTCATATGCCGTTATTTGTATGTTGTGTATAAATAACGATCAGCTATACATTGATATAACGTTCTTCTCCTTACGCGAAACCGATTCATCCTCGACAGAATGTTTGAAATCGTCGGATTCCGCAAGCTGAAGCCTATATTAGATATGATTTATTTTGACATGGTTCTTGAATACGCATACACCGCTTTGCTCGACGAGTTATTGAATGTAGGAATGAACAAGGCGGGAATGGTCTAGAGTTGGATGCTTATTTAAAAGCTTTAGACTCTTTGAAATATCCTGAACTTTGATACAAAGGACTTGAGCGGTACAGGGCAGAGCTCGCCTACACTGTTCACCCTGAAAAGTTGTATCTCTCTATAATGAGTAGCTGTCGTTATGACTTGGAAGATTATTTCAATTGCCGCTATGCAGAGTGAAGAAGAGTTCATGATTGAAAAACTCAGGACGGTAAGAAAAGCCCTCGATTGGAAAGGAGTGTTTATAAACTTGTATTTGGCGTGATAGTTAACGATGCCCTCTTTGTGCGTGCTTTTGTGTGTATTCTGGCTGTTTAAAGATAACTTACCAACCGAATGTAAAGTGGGCACAAAAATAGTATTGAATATGAAAGCCATTTATATCGAGTATAGGTATCCGTATAACTTGAGCGGCGAAATAATGTTAAGCCATATTTACCGCGTGGTGCACAGCAATAATGATGTGTCTGTAGACTCGATTACGTGTGAGTTTAGTGTTTTCCGCCGTAGAACATAAAGTATTTTCATGTATATTTATTTCCAGTATATTTAATTATTTTATATATTTGTGTATATATATATTTTTTCTGTACTAATATGTTGCTGATTATACTCCTTCGTTTTGTATATTAATATTTTTTATTTTCAATATTATTATTTTCAATATATTAATTATTTAATATAACTGTATATATATTTTTTCCTGTATTAATATATTGATGGTTATACTACATCGTTTTGTATATTTTTTGATTATATATATTTATAGTATATATATATATTCCTCGTTCGTATTTCTCATGCTATTATTATTTTTTAGTTTATTTTTTGATCATATATATTCCATCGTTTAATTGTATATTTATTTTCTATATATTTCGTGAAATTGATTCCAATAATTCGTCTAAATAAACAGAATGATGTAATGGTGTTTTATTTAATTAATTTGGTTGTAAACGATATTATTATTATTTAATTATACCAAATGGCGGCCTTCTAACCCGACTGACGGATTTCTAAACCAACTGTGAAGAATAGCTGAATAGCACAATCTGGCAGCTGAAAAGGTAATATATACATCTGCCTTCTAGGTATTCTACGTCAATAGGCTGGTTAAGCCAACTGGCGGAAAACCAGAATATATGCTTTAATTAATTAAATAGCGCAATCTGCCAACTCAACCCTAATACTGTACACCTGAACAAGCCATTTACGCCTTCTAAGAAGCCTTCTAAGCCAAATGTTAAGAATATATGCTTTAATTAAATAAATACCGCAATCTCGCAACTCAGCCAGTTAAGCCAACTGGCTGATTAAGATCTTATAAGACAGCGGGAGCGCCGATGAATTCTCAGTATGCGCTTGGCAGCAGTCAAGCGAACACTCCTCTCTCCTCCTTTCTCTCTTAGGTTGGGTATACCCCTTTGGGCTTCATAGCAGTAGTCTTAGCTCATATGTTTACTGTGCTAAATACACGGGTCATACAATTTGACTGCCTACAGTTATGCAGCGTGTCCGTAAGATAGCTTCAGATTGTAAGCTTGAGTTTGACTGTAATATGGGTCCTGAAGAGCTCGCAAGGGTAGAGGAGGAAATAAATGTTCGTATAGTTGTATTTTGAATGGATAAGCGTCGTAGGACTGTGTATGTTTTTAAAAGCTGTGTGAGAGATTGTACAAGGCCCCTACTTATTTTAGGACTGTCAGGAGCAACGTATCTCCCTATCCGTAATTTAAGGGCTCTTTACGCGAGTTATGATAAAAGTCGAAAATATGGACGGCATCATGATTTGTGTAAGGGATGTCTCGAGTTTGCGGAAGATATAGTGAAACATTGTAAGGATTGCCACATGGTATGTGAGCAGTGTAAAAGCACCAAATGTGGAAGTCGTGTAGTTGAAGCTGAGAAGAGGGATTGTAATGTGTGTAGACGTACATTTTTCAATAATAACTATTTTAAGTTCCATAAGTCAATTGGTACATGCAGGAAAATGAGAATCTGTGAATGTGGTATGTTTCATATGATGGATAATTGGAGAAAATTCAAGCATAAATGTGATGAAATTCACTGTCCTACATGCCATGAAAAATAAAAGGCGAATGGTGTAAAGCATGTATGCTATATGAAAGACGCTAAGCCTAAAAATAGATCTTGTATAACTGTGTACTACGATATAAAAACATACACGGTTGCTCAAACCAAAGAGGTTATCCCACATCTACTTTTAAGCCAGACTATCTGCGTTGAGTGCATGGAAGTCGAGTGTGATGAGTGTCACAAATGTGGTAAACGGACCAACGTTTTTAAAACGATTCCACACGACATTCCCGTTAAACTCTTTGTGTCCTTTATTGTCAAGTTAGCGGACAAGTTCAAAAAAATAACTGTGTATATTCTTGCTCATAACGGGGCAAAATTTGACACACAGTTCATTTATAAGGAGCTGCTTGAGCACGAGTAATCTGAGATATTTATAGGTGATCCCATGAAAAGAGGAAACAAACTTATACAGATGCAAATAAGAGGTGATGTGCAGTTTAAAGACACTTTATTATTCACATCTCGTAAATTAGCCAAGCTACCCAAGGTAATGAGCGTAGCCGCCGAAGTTTCAAAAGGGTATTTCCCTTACACTTTCCTCACTAGCGATACTTTAAATTACGTAGGACTACCTCCGCCCAAACAATACCTTAACTATGAATATATGAGTACAGGTGAACGCGAAGATTTTGACCGCTACTGCTACAGTTTTAATGAACTAATCCTTACAATATAGCTGATGAATGTGAGCGTTATTGCGTGAATGATGTGTGCGTTGTTGAGTATGTTTTCAGGCCTTTAGAAGGATGTACAATGTACATAGACTGTTTGAAATGCCATCCGTTGCAAGTCGCAACCACGATCGCCTCATTGTGCTTTACGGTGTTCAAGAACAACTTCATGCTTAAAGGCAGCTTAGCCGTCATTCACAGAAACAATCCCCGCAGTTATGGACACGGCTGTTTACTGGCTCATACACATACAGCAGCAGACATGCATGCATGCAATACGGGGGAAGTATCCATTAAGGTTTATGGTCGTGTTTTTTGGGTTGATGGTCTAAGCAAAATCCGTGCCACTGGTGAGAAGACTGTGTACTCCTTTAACGGCTATTGGTGGTACGGATGCCCTCGTCTGAGTGTGGAATCGTAGGATATCCATTATCCACAGTAGATCTCCTGCCGACAGCCTTGCATGGACCCGCACCAGCGATCACCTTATAGGCACCCAGTTCACTCACAAGAGCTTGAGGGAGCATGAGTATGATGCACGGATGGAAACAGATGGACAGTACCGTGAAGAGATAAAGACAATCAAGCGTTCAATGGTGCTGGATCCTCTTAAATGCGGTGATAGCTTGTTCAGAGGGCTTACAAATCCCTTCAAGCTATACTTTCCACCTGCGGAGGGCGTGAAACTCCATTACTACGACTTCTGCTCTTTATACCCCTACGTGATGAAGAACAATCCGTACCCTGTAGGTGCACCTGAAAAACTGGTAGGACCAGCCCTGCCCAACATCGAGGAGTTCTCAGCAAATTTGAACAAGAACTATTTCGGTCTTTCTTTCGTAGACGTGCTCCCCCCTCGCGATTTATGGATGGAGATCTTACCTGTCGTTATAGACCACCAGTTCATGTTTCTCCTGTGCGTGAAGTGCACAACCAACCAGCGTAAGATCAGAGGTGTATATACAAGTCCTGAGCTGTCCCTAACCGTTCGCCATGGCTACAGAATATTGAAGATATATGAGCTGTGGAGGTTTCAGAAGCTACCCAACATTTTCACGCAATATATAAAAACTTTTTTGAAGGATAAGGTAGAAGCATCAGGGTATCCGCGAGGAGTTGGTACCAAAGATGAAAAATCGGATTACATTCAACGTTACGGTGACCGTGAAAGGATACAACTTGACAGTTCCAAATTGTAAAGAATCCTGGCAAGCGCTTTAGTGCAAAGTTGTGTCTAAATAGTCTTTGGGGAAAATTTGCACAGAATACAGGCAAGGGGAACGTTCATCTACCCCAAAGTTATAACGAGGTATGGGATTTTGCCAACGCTCTTGATAAAGAGGTCATGGAGATCGTGAATATAGTTAATACGTATATAATAAAGAACATTACCGAATTGGCCACAGGCACATCGCGTGTTACTAACTAACCTGTAGCCAGCTTCACAGCGGCATACGCACGCATCAAACTTTAGGGTCTACGGTATTCCCTTGGGCGGAGAGTTCTGTACGCCGACACAAATAGTGTGATATTCACAGCAAGGGAGGGTGAATACATGACGCCTATTGGTGAATTCCTCGGAGAGTTGACTGATGACATCAAGGATGAGTATGGAGACATCGCATATGCCGACTCTTTTGTCTCAACAGGTCCAAAAACTTATGGGTTACGGGTGAGGGTGGGCAGGGATATGAAATATATTGTGAAGCTAAGGGTATCACGCTTAACCAGGCGAAACGACGGGTCGTTAATTTGGACTCGTTGAGGAATCTAGTGTGTTTGGAAGATGAGAACGACCAGCCGCCCCAACTGACTGTAGGGACCCACAATTTTCGGGGTCAGAAACGTGGGTGCGTAAAGGAACTTAGGGGTACGAAGGTGTGCCGTACCACATATTGGAAACGTTACCAGGTGCCTGGTACCTATGATACCGTAACCTTTAGATACCATAATCCTTGATTGCTATATATATATATATATATATATATATATATATATGGTGTGTGTGTGTGTGTGTTTACTTGTTAACGATGTTTATTTTATTTATTACACGTATTTGTGTATATACAGGGTGGGCCGTAAGTTTCCATACATAGGAAAAATTAAACGTTTGTTTTTATGTTTCAGATACCCTAAGAATATGCGTTTGACGAAAGAGCAACGAATTGAAATCATACTGATGGCTGGGTCGGGAAGCAGTCGCATGGTTGCAATGAACTTTAACAGACAACATGGAACGAACATCACACACGACACTGTGGCAAAACTTATTAACAAGTTTCAGAAAACTGGAAATGTTGCAGATCAACCGCGAAGTGGTCCAAGACGTACAGCCACCGATGAAGACACAACAGCTACGATACTTACAGCGCTTACACGGAGTCCCAGAAAAGTACACGACGGTTGTCTGCAGAAAGTCGTGTCAGCAGATCGAGTATCAGGCGCATTTTGAAAGCAAACAAATGGCATCCATACAAATTGCATATGGCACAGCATTTGAGTGAAGACGACCCGGATAGACGGATGGAATTCTGTGAATGGGCATTAACCAAAGTGAACGAGGATGCAAACTTTTCAACTAAGATCTTGTTTACTGATGAAGCAAATTTTTACGTCAATGGAGAGGTTAATCGGCAAAACATACGTTATTGGAGTAATGCTAACCCTAACTGGCTGAGTCCGACGAAGATGCAAGGTGCCGGTAAAGTGATGGTGTGGGCCGGGATATGGGGTGACAGAATTATTGGACCAATTTTTGTCAGTGGAAATCTTAATGCCGAAAGGTATCTTAACATGTTGCAAGAAGAGATTTTCCCATCCCTGCTAAACGAGGAAGGTAACTTCCCAGTTTACTTCCAGCAAGATGGAGCTCCACCGCATTATGGTCTTCACGTGCGTCGGTATTTGGATCAGCAGTTTCCGGATGCTTGGATTGGTCGGCGTGGTCCTGTGGAGTGGCCTCCCAGATCCCCAGATCTCACCCCCCTTGATTTCTATCTTTGGGGGCACTTGAAGGCCATGGTGTATCAGGAAAAGATACGAGACATAAATCATCTAAAGGAACGTATCACCAACGCCATTACAAGCATAACGTCAACTGTGCTAATGCGTGTTCATCAACAGTGGGGAACACGTATTGAAATGTGTTTTCAAAACAATGGCAACCATGTAGAGCATATTATATAAATAAAAATGGTTGTCCATAAAAAAATGTTTATTTTTCCTATGTATGGAAACTTACGGCCCACCCTGTATATATACACACACCTTCAATAATTCGATGATATGTTTATTAAATAAATAGTGTTTCAATTAGCGTTTCATTTTTGTGTGTGTGTGTGTGTGTGTGTGTGTGTGTGTGTGCGCGTACGTACAGGAAATGTCCTAAGCTCCGTCCCCTGTATGATCGATCAATGGTCACGTGACTCCTGCTACTACGTAGACATATATCTACCACTGCGTGCTCAGTCGAACGCTGCAATCACTGGATCTCAGACGTGCATTTGAAGAAATCTCACGGAGACGAAAAATAGTGATGGCTACATTTAATATTGCGTGCTCGACGTTTATAAAGTGGTATTCGATAAAGTGTGAAGATATGGTGGATACTGAAAATCTCCCTTGTCCTCCCTCTTTTGAGACTCTTAAGGCTGCATTAAACCGTGCGAAGCTTGAGGAACAAGAGGATCAAATATTCTATGGTTATTCTGGCGAGAGCAATGCAGGATTTCATGGTACAAACGATGTAATGGACTATGTTGTATGACTAAACTGCATAAAAACTTATATATATACACCCTGAAGTGGAAGAACAATACGTGCAGAAGAGAAGCAACGGGTATGATTAGTGAGTCTTGTTGATGAGTGGTGTGGCAAGCGGTTTTATGATATGCTGCATCATACCGAGTAGTCGTACCCTGCGGCTGAGAATGTAAATCTTGTCATAATGGATAGTTTCAAATACTTTTACCACTACATTAATAGACAGTATATGAGGGGTCGCGCGTCTTAAGGTACCTAAGCACCACCACAGCCGAAAACGTGTTTTTGATGGATATCACTATTTTCACCTTTCCTCTATCGCGTGGTTTGCGTTATAATGACCTTACGACACTAGAAGTATGGTTGAAAACCATATGAAGCGAACTACTTTTTTCACCTCTATCGCCATCCAAAAGTTCACCCAAAGTTCGGCATAATAAGACAATAAAAAATGTAAAAGTATATATAGAAAATATAAAATATGAAAATCTATTCAAAAAACTCCTCAACATCTTCATTAGCATACTTAGAACTCTAATTTAGCCAAAAATGAACGTTCTAGCTCAATTAATAACAGAGATACTATTGCCAGAATATTGCTGAACTTTGGAGGCGATTTCTGACGATTTTTAATTTTGGCGCTTAGGTACCTTAAGACGCAGGACCCCTCATATAATGACGAGGTTTGCATTGCGGTTGTGGCTAAAGGCCTGCGTGAGTTTTTAATAGAGTTTTGAGAGGAGTATCGCTTGCTAGGCAAAACGGAAAAATATAGGCATATGTTTCCCTCAAATAGTGTACCGGAGTGTGAATAAAATATGTTTACTTCGAGAAAATCCCCCTGAACGAAAATGCTGGTGCACATTCTGGGGAGTGGGAGTGATAAAACATTTAAACCGATATTACTTCATGTGCCGGAAAAATTCTCCAAACGATTCCCCAGTATAATGGGATACAGGTATTCACATGATTCTTTCACGTTGGAACAACACCGTACACGATTCATCAACTTATGGTGTGACTCACTCCTCCACACCTCCCGTCGAGCCGATCCGTCCACCTGTGGCTCATAGTCCTCTCAGAGCTTGAATCGACTAGACGTGCACTCCTCACAATAGAATACGATGGAGCTTCCTTTGAGCAGCATTCTCAATGCCGTGTACGATGTTTCCATGACGAAGTCATTGCACGTGTTCATGCGTAAAACCGTTGCCATTAACTATGTACTTGAAACGACTTGTAGACAAACAAACTCTGGTAAACGGAGTGTTGCTTATTTACGTGTTGAGGAGATGAATAGAGTCTTCGTGGTAGTTGAGAAATGGAGCGAGGATCGTTATAAAATACCTGCGGGTGTAGGTACAAGAAGAGAACAGATTAGTGTACCCCCTCATATGCCATTGTTTGTACGTTGTGTATAAATAACGATTAGCCATGCATTGATAGACGGCTGATGTAAGAATGCGTCTGATAATAACGTTCTTGTCCCTACGCGAAACCGATTCATCCTCGACAGAATGTTTGAAATCATCGGTTTCCGCAAGCTGAAGCCTATATTAGATGCGCGTGTAACGGATATGCTTTATTTTGATATGGTTCTTGAATACGCACACCCAGCTCTGCTCGACAGGTTTACCGAGTATAGGACTGAACAAGGCGAGAATGGTGTGGAACTGGATGCTTATTTAAAAGGTTTAGACTCTTCGAAATATCATGAACTTTGGTACAAAGGACTTGATCGGTACAGGGCTGAGCTCACCTACACCGTTCACCCTGAAGAATTGTTTCTTTATATAATGAGCAGCTGTCGTTACGACTTGGAAGATTATTTCAACTGCCGCTATGAATTGTGAAGAAGAGTTCACGATTGAAAAGCTCGGATCGGTAAGAATAAACCCTTGATTGGAAAGGAGTGTTTATAAACTTGAATTTAATAATGATGTTGTGGCTAACGACGTCCTCTTTGTGCGTGCTTTTGATTGTATTCTGTCTGTGTTTAAAGATAACTTGCCAACCGAATGTAAAGTGGGCACAAAAATAGTATTGAACGAATTGAAGGCCCTTTACATCGAGTATAGGCCTCCCTATAACTTGAGCGGTGAAATAATCGTATTTATTGCATTGTGCAAAGCAACAATAATGTAACTGTAGACTCGATCACGTGCGGTTTTAGTATTTTAAGTAAGCGTAGTAAAACATAATGTCTATACAGATTTCACCCGTTCTACTATTTTGTTGTTTATATATTATTTTTTGATTATATATACAGGGTGTCCCAAAATGAGTGACCCTAAACGAAATATTAATAACTTTTTATTAAAGGTACTAGAAGTAAATACTAAAAAATAAAATAACAAGCAAGGTGTAAGTTTTATTCCCATGCACTAGTAATACTGTCTCTTCTTATTTCATAATACTGTCTCCTTTTTATTTTTATTTCATAATACTGTCTCTTCTTTTCAGGCTGCTGTAACTCGAACGGTCTCAGCGTAAATTCCACAAATTTCCCCTGCGCTCATGAAGGTGTCGCAGTTACAAACAATTTGAAGGTTCTATCCATAAATGCTCGTAGCCTACGAATTAAAATAAACGAATTTTTTTCTTTAATTGCTTGTAAAGCCTATGATGTAATTGCGATAAGTGAATCGTGGCTTAGCACTGAAACACGTGACTTTGTAGGGGAGTATCAAATTAAAGGTTATAGACTTTTTGTTAAAAACAGAATAGGTAGGCGAGGAGGCGGTTATGTTGTATATCAAAGATAATATTGCGAACGTTATAGAAGTAAAGCACACAATTCCAGAACCGATAGATTCGACTATAGCAGAACTTAAATTGAACGATTTCAAACTTCTTGTTGCGGTTATATATAGGCCCCCTAATCAAACAGCTGATACGGACGAAGCGTTATATCGTGAACTAAAGAGAATAATCGGTAGTGAGCAGGCTTTAGTTATGGGTGACTTTAATTGCGCAAACGTGAATTACAATACAATGCAGGGAGATGCGGAAGGTAATCGTTTAGTTAATTTTCTCGAGGATAGCTTTCTTATTCAAAAGGTTGGGGAACCTACGAGGTTGGACAGTATTTTAGATTTAGTAATAACTACGGATGATAGGCTAATTACTGATCTTCAAGTAGTATAACCGTTAAGCAATAGCGATCACAATATGGTAGAGTTTGTCCTCTCAGTAAGTCACTCGAAACCAGCTAACTCGACTAAAATTCCTAACTTCCAGCACGCAGACTTTAGTAAATTTCGAAATAAATTGTCACACGTCAATTGGGAAAACGTAATGGGGAACTACAACGCAAAACTAATGTGGGAATCGTTCGAAACAGTATTTAGGACTATAAATGAGGAATGTGTACTAGTGATGTCACGGATGTGGAATTTTAGTATCCGCGGATGCGGATGTCATTGCGGATATGAACATTTGAACATCCGCGGATGCGGATGCGAATGCGATTCTATTAATTTTACATCCGCGCGGATGCGGATGCGGATCATCAGCATGTTATCAAACTCCGTATGCATGATTGTAAAAAATATATAATCATATATTATAAAAAATACTTAAAAATATAACAGATTGACACATGTTACTGCTTTACTAAATACTCAATACGGTACTTGCCAATGCTGAAGGGAAGTGTCGGTGTAGAAAGGAGACGGGTTTTAGCGTATTTGTATATAATTGTAAATGTCCATCCACTAGCCCAACCTCCATCTCAGTCATTAAAAACTATTAAAACTATGAAATATACTTTAATACTTGAAATTTATTAAAGGCAAGTTTGATTTTTAAAAATAGAAGTTTCTCTGCCTTTTCTCCCATCAGTCTATTGCGTTTTTCATCGTATATGATGCCTGCACCACTGAACAATCTTTCACTTGGGACACTGCTGGGAGGGCAAGCTAGGTAGCGCCGAGCAAGTTGGCTCAATAAGGGATATTTTTCCTTATTTATCTTCCACCACTCGAGGGAGTTAGTGTCACTAGATGCTCTTTTTTCATTAAAATACATATCAACGATTTCACAAGTTTCTCTTTGCACATCAATCTCTTGTTCTTCGTCACTACTTGATCCCAAGAGCTCGTTCATGACATTATTTAATGAAGATTCAGTTGATATTTTCATTTCTTTATCTTGAGTGTCGGTTCTCAAGCGTTTGTTCGGAGGATTTTCTTGCTCAGCTATAGTTTCCTCACGTGGCTCTGAAAGCAATTGAACAATTTTTTGTTTCACTGTTGTTGTCACGGAAGATGAGCTAAAAAATTTCATCCGTATCCGCACTTATCTAGATGCGGATGCGGAGGCGGATGCGGTTTTGGGAATGCTACCAATGCGGATGCGAATGCGGATCTCTAAATTTTGCGGATGCTCCGCATATGCGGATGCGGACATCCGCGACATCACTAATGTGTACCGTACAAAATTAAGCGTGCGAAAGTAAACAACAAGCCCTTGTGGTTTACTTCTAGAATAGGAGACATTATAAAGAGTAGAGACAGGGCTTATAGGCTACATAAGTGCGATAAAGACAATTTGTTGTTACGAAACAACTACATATCTCTGAGGCGTGAAGCGAAAAGTGTAATAAAAAAATCCAAACGCGAATTTGAAATCTCCATAGCTCGTGACGGTAAAGAAAACCACCCCAAGCGATTCTTTCAATACGTCAATAATAGAAATCCAGTAAAAAGTGTGTTGGGGCCTTTGAAAAATGTAAACGGAGATCTAGTTTCTGAAAACAAGGAAATGGCTACCTTGCTAAACGAATTTTTTACGTCAGTTTTTACTATAGAAGATGTAACGAATATCCCTACGGTCATAGACATAATACCTTTTGATAATGGTAATATTTTGGATAAGATAGTGGTTAGTGAAGGGGAGGTAATGCGCTATATTGATAAAATGAAAACGCGTAAATCACCGGACAGGATTCCATATATCCTATACAACTAAAAGAATTAAAAGATAGCATTGTTGTGCTATATTGATAATGCGCTATATTGATAAAATGAAACCGCGTAAATCACCGGGGCCGGATTCCATATATCCTATACAACTAAAAGAATTAAAAAGCATTGTTGTGCTGCTAACAAAGAATTTTAATGCGTCTATTTCTGAGGGGTGCGTACCAAATAATTTCAAGTTAGCAAACGTAACACCTATCTTTAAGAAAGGCGATAAAGGTGCGGCGGGAAATTATAGGCCAATCAGTTTAACGTCTGTTGTAGGTAAGCTAATGGAATCAATAATTAGGGATCGTATAGTCGAACACTTAGAATTGCATAAACTAGTTAGAAATACGCAGCACGGTTTTAGGCGAAACAAATCTTGCTTAACTAATCTTTTAGAATTTTTCCAAAGCGTGGTTGACATTTACGATAGACATCGGGTGGTTGATGTAGTGTATTTAGATTTTCAAAAAGCGTTTGACACCGTGCCGCCCAAAGACTCATTGAAAAAACTAAGGCTCATGGAATCAGGGGTGTAGGAATAAATTGGCTAGAAGAGTGGTTGCGAGGTAGGAAACAGAGGGTGGTCGTTGATGGAGCGGAGTCGTGTTGGGCTAATGTAGCGAGTGGCGTTCCTCAGGGTTCTGTATTAGGCCCCTTGCTTTTTCTTATATATATTAACGATTTAGATGTCGGCCTAGTCAGTACAGTTTCAAAGTTTGCGGATGACACGAAGCTGGTTGGTAGGGCGATTAATGACGAAGATAGAGGTAAAATCCAGGAAGATCTGAATAAAATTGTTGATTGGTCAGTTACATGGCAAATGAGATTTAACGTTGACAAGTGCAAAATTTTGCATATAGGTTCGCGTAACGGTAATTTTGCGTATAGTATGTCAGGGAAAGATTTAACAAGCGTAGAGCAGGAAAAAGATTTAGGAGTTATAGTCACTGGTGATTTAAAAGTAGCGAAACAAAGTACTGCAGCGGTCAATAAGGCGAACAAAGTGTTAGGTTTTATAGCTCGAAATTTTGAGTACAAATCGCGCGATATTATAGTTCCTCTTTATAAATCATTAGTTAGACCCCATTTGGAGTACGCGGTCCAATTTTGGAATCCGCACATGCGCAAAGATATAGACAAAATCGAAAGAGTTCAAAGACGAGCAACTAAGATGATTCCGTCGCTTAGGTCAAAGTCGTACGAGGATAGGCTTAAGGAGTTAAAATTGACAACACTCGAGACTAGGAGGCTAAGGGGTGACCTAATCCAGGTTTTCAAAATTATGAATGGGTTCGATAACGTAGATAGAGATAGCTTTTTCGAAATATCTCAACATAATAGGACTAGAAATAACGGGTGTAAGTTGACAAGTAGAAGGTTCGAGACAGCAGTTGCCAAAAACTTTTTTACGCATAGAATAGTAAATAGCTGGAATAGTTTGCCGGTAGAAGTAATTAGTAGCACTTCTATAAACATGTTTAAAAATCGATTAGACGCATATGTTGATAGATTGGGTATAGTTTAAGGTAGTAAAATTAAGGCTTTCTGGTGTTAGATCCCACAGCTCAACACAAGTGTTGTGGGATATAGGGAGGCAGCATCTTGGGTTAGGGGATACTCTCTGTCCTTACACACCCCATTTAAAGAGATTCCTTTGCCGAGCGGTGCCCCCCATAGTACTGTGAGGTATTGAAAAACTCATGATCTTCACTTGCCCCACAAACACCTTTAAAAGAGAGACCCAAAATGGGTGCACACACATTTCTACATTACTGTACACTGTGTACAGTCTTTATAGCCACACCTACACTTTTCCTCCTAAGTATATATATTGTAATGTATATTGTTGTAAATTTTGACTTGGTCCGCAATCGATATGGACCGTGACTTATTTTTCGTTGGCAAGGTACTAGTATTGATGGATACCGTAATGAAATTGACTGGATTCTTTGGATCTGATATATTTGCATGTCGGTTATAAATAGATATAGAGAGTAGTCTATTATGACTTGATCCTCTGGATCCAGAGATTCTATCTTTAGTTTTAAATCGATAATTAATTAGTTTTTAATTGATAATTATTTAGTTTTGCAAAAATTGGTCGTTGCGAATGTACAAGCAGTTGTTACATAAATTTCTTATGTTCTTGTGGTTCGGAACCCACGTAAAATTGTAGGTCCCCTCCGCCACCACGGAGGACACACACAATACACGATTGCGAACACAGTTAGGTAGACCAGCCGTGAGTGGATCCTAGGGTCTTTGTTGGTCTGAAACATTATAACATTATATTTTCCATCATTTACTATAACCAATCTAATTTTACGTTCAAATTCTTCAATGGCAGGCTCCAGTACAGATGGGGAGATGGATGTGATAGTTTCCTGAATACGCTGTTTCAATTCCACAATGTTTCTCGGTTTGTTATGGTAAACTTTAGACTTAACATAACCCCAAAGATAAAAATCTAAAGGTGTTAAATCGGGGGAGCGAGCGGGCCATTTCATTGGTCCTCTTCTACCAATCCATCGTCTTGGGAAAGTCTCGTTTAGAAATTCTTGAACGATTCTAGCATAGTGAGGCGGGGCTCCGTCTTGTTGAAAGATTATGGTTTGAAATGATTCAGGAGTTTCTTTTAGTAGTGCACAAAGAAATCTTTTAACATCTTTAAGTACGAGGCACCTGTAACAGTCCGTTCTTCAAATAAATACGGACCATAAATTCGAGAACTTGACATTCCACACCAAACATTCACTTTGGGCGAATCACGTTCATGTTCAAAGGTCTCACGTGGATTTTCTGTTCCCCAAATTCTAGAATTGTGGCGGTTAAGTTTTCCAGATGTATGGAACGTTGCCTCGTCAGGAAATTTGAGTCTGAATCAATGAACTCGATTAGTTCCTGGCAAGTAGCAATTCTTACTGCGTAATCTTCTTTAAAAAGTTCACTTGCAATTTGTAACATTTTAATTTCAGATTTTTGTGAAGGATTCTGTGAACCGACGATCGTGGGATGTTTAACTCAACTGAAACTCTCCTTATTGACATTTTTGGATCCGTGTCAAATGCTTCCATAACAACTTGCGACCTTTCTAGAGACTTACTCGGGCGTCCACAACTCTTTCTCTTAAGGATGGATCCAGTCTCTTCAAACGTTTTCACCCATCTTTTTATGCTCGTCTTTCCTGGTGCCTGTTTATTGTGTTTAACTTGAAATCTTTGTGCGTGATGATTGATTTACTTTCGTAAACATACCTGACTAGTTCAGCTTCTTCTTGTGGTGTCGTCATCTGAGGGTGGGTGAAATTCTGTACAGTTTGTATCATAAGATGTTTTTATGGCCGCCAACTTGCTAGAACGAGCGAGTGAGTGATTAGACTAGGTCAGGAACGAGCAAGTGAATGATTAGGTTAGTCTAGTCCGGTCCGTAGGATTCGCCGTCACAAGGCCTTTGGTTAGACTAGGCCACCCTTCATGATAAATGATTTCTTTTGAGAAAATTTTGTAGAATTTTTTTTAACATTTTAAAGTAACGATATTTTTGATAATAATTACGTATACAGTATCAAAAACTTACATCTTCACTTGTTATTTTAGTTTTAGTATTTACTTCTAGCACCTTTAATAAAAAAGTTATTAATATTTTTTGATTGTATATATATATATATATATATATATATATATATATATATATATATATATATATATATATATATATATTAGGGTGGCCCTTAGTTGTATGTGATTTTCTGAAATGAAATATATTTCATCTCCCAACCTCCAAAGTTGTTCTAATCCATGTAAAAATGCTCTGTGTAAAATTTCAGCTCAATCAGACAATATTAAGATGGCCCCTCAAAGGCCCTAAATTTTCAGATTTTAACAATATTGATATTTTTTCATATAAAACCGTTTTTATCGTCTTTACACTGTTTTATTCGAAATAAATATAGAATATGATCGAAAGAGAATTCAATTTACAATAAGTTTAGTTATAACCATTATTTACTTAAAACCAAAATTGGACGAGATATTCACGGAAATTGAAAAGTATCATAAGTTCGTAAAAAAAACGCTTCTGGAAGGTTCTAGAAAGTTCTGCGCCTGCGGCCTATATAAGCGGCGTAATTATTTGTTGTAAATAAAATTCACTTTCGATTATGCTTTGTGATTATTTTCCCAAACAAAGTTTGCAAATGAATTATAAAGGTTTTATATTAGAAATACCAATTATCGGTGAATTTTGAAACTTTAGGGCCTTTGGGGGCCACCTTAATATAGCCCATTTGAGCTGAAATTTTGCACAGAGCACTTTTTTATATATTGGAAGAAGATTAGGGGTTGGGAGTAAGTAATTTCAAAAGTTGAAAAATAGGGGCCACCCTAATATATATATATACACTACCAGTCAAAAGTTTAAGGTATATTTCTGTGTTTCAAAAAGCAAAAATGGGTGCCAAAGCTCAGTTAACAACAGAAAAAAGAGTCGATTGTAACTTTGAGAAATGAGGGCCAATCACTGAGGCAAATTGCAAACAAATTAAAAGTTTCTGTGAATGCGGTTGTTTGTGCCATTAAACGGTACGAATAAACTGGTCAAAATAAGGGCAGAGAAAGGTCAGGGCGACCAAGAACGAGAACAGACTCAGAGGACACGTATATCCGAGTCACCAGTTTGCGCAACAGACGCCTCACAGCACCTGAAATCGAAGCCCAGCTGAACAACTCCAGAAGTACAACAGTTTCAACATCAACTTTTCAGAGAAGACTAAGAGAGGCAGTATTAAAAGGACGAACTGCAGCAAAGAAACGAATCCTGAGACTCCAGAACAAAAGGAAAAGGCTAGCCTGGGCTAAAAAACACCAAAATTGGACTGTTGAACAGTGGAAATTTGTCTTTTGGACTGACGAATCAAAGTTCGAAGTTTTTGGATCCAAACGCACAGTATTTGTGCGGCGCAGAGCGGGTGAAAGAATGACACAGCAGTGTGTTGTGCCAACAGTGAAGCACGGTGGAGAAGGTGTGATGGTCTGAGGATATTTTGCAGGGGAGCAAGTTGGAGATCTTCACGAAGTCACTGGAATACTGAACCAACGTGGCTATCACAGCATTCTACACAGCCATGCAATCCCATCTGGACTGCGACTAGTTGGCCAACAGTTCATAATGTAGGAAGACAACGATCCTAAACACACTTCCAAGCTGTGTCAAAATTACCTGAAGCAGAGAGAACGGCAACGTCAGCTCACAGTTATGGAACGACCAGCACAGTCTGAAACCAAATCGAGCTAGTGTGGGATGAACTGGATAGACGAGTGAAAGCCAAGTAGCCATCCAGTGCTCAAAAGTTCTGTGAACTCTTACAAGAGTGCTGGCAGCCGCTTTCACGAGACTATCTTCTTTCTCTTGTTGAGCGCATGCCTCGAATTTGTTCTGTTGTAATTGCTGCTAAAGGAGGCTAGTTTGATGAATCTAAAATTTAGATTTGCTTTTGGTAAATTGTCCTGATTTGTTGTTAGTTAAGTTTCCATGTTTGTACTTATGAATTTGTGTCATGATAACTTAGTTAATAAATAAAAACCTTTAAACAAAATTTGAAATTTAGGAATATTTCAGGGTGTACTTAAACTTTTGACTGATAGTGTATATATATATATATATATATATATATATATATTATATATATATATATATATATATGCACAAAAATCACAAAATACACGTGATCTTATAATAAGCAAACAACCATAGGGAAAAGGAAACACGAAGTCCGAGCGCTCCTTGATAATGTGAATATATCACGAAAGCGCTCAGACTTCGTGTTTCCTTTTCCCTGTGGTTGTTTGCTTATATATATATATAATAATATATTATATATATATATATATATATATATATATATATATATATACTGTATTATATATAATATATATATATATATATATATACTGTATATATATATATTATATATATATATATATATATATATATATATATAATATACTATATATATATATATATATATATATATATATATATATATATATATTCCTCGTTCAACTTGTGTGTTTATACTATTACTATTTTTTATTGTGTATAGAATGAACTATTTTCATGGTGTATTTATTTTCTATATATTTCATGAAATTATTTCTAATAATTCGTCTAAATAAACAGAATGATGTAATGGTGTTTTATTTAATTCTTTTGGTTGTATATATAAACGATATTATTTAATTATATATATATATATATATATATATATATATATATATATATAACAAATGGCAGGTTGCGCCTTCTAAACCAACTGGCTGCTTAAGACTTCTAAGCCAACTGTCAAGAATATCTGCTTTAATTAAATAAATAGTGCAATTTGGCAACTCAAAAAATAATAATGTACACCTGAACAAGCCATTTACGCCCTCTAAGCCAGATTAAGCCTTCAAAGCCAACTGGCTGATTAGGACCTTCTGAGCCAAGTGCAAAGACCAAGAGCTTTATAATGCGTTTGGCGGAGCCAGGCGAAGGATGGTCTCTCTCTCTCTCTCTCTCTCTCTTAGGTTAGGTTGATTCCCCCTAGCTTGTGGCAGGTGGGGGAAATCCACCTTGCTTCTTTTTTCTTTGGCACCCTGGGGGTGGGGGTTGCAACTAGGGGGAAGGGAGGGGGTCTTCCACCATTGCAATTGCACTCTACTCTTTTGCGCCCACGCTACTGTGGGCAACGGGTCACTCGCAAAGAGGCCCCAAAAATATACTTTCCCTCACCAGCTATCTCCAAAGCAGATACGATCCAACTTTGGAACAGGATCTATGGGTTACAGCTACACCTAGCCTACTATCTTTGCAAGTGACCCGTTGCCTACGTCGGGTTAACATCATGAAAAAGGAAAAACTATAGTGTTTGTCATTTTTTTTTACTTCTTACTTCTTACTTCAACTCCCAGGTAGGCTAGTTAGCCTGTCAGTGGAGCCAGCCTCCTTCGCCACTCCGCCCTGTCCAGCAGCAATCCCGTTTCCCTAAGCTCTTGCATACTGGGCAAGTCGTATCTTCGCAAGCTCTCCTCCACTTCGTCCCTCCATCTCCTTCTCGGTCTCCCCTGCGGTCTTCTGCCATTCCCTGGTCTCCACTCCCAGCACCTCCTCGCAGTTCTCCCGTCCTCCATTCTCTCCAAATGGCCCAACCATCTCAAATTGGCAGCGTCGATTTTTCTCAAAATCGACGTTACTCCCACATTGGCTCTTATTTCTTCATTTCTGATCCTATCTCTTCGCGTCTTTCTCAGAATAGCCCTAAGTGGTCTCATTTCTGCCGCCTGAATTCTACCTCGATCCGCCATGCGCACTTTCCAGTGTTCCGACCCATAAATCAGTATTGGTGTTAAAACTGTTTCGAAGATTATTTTCTTAGTCCCAAGTGGCATATGTTCATCTCTCAGTAGCGGGTATAACATTCCGACATTTTTACTAAACTTTGCAATTCTTTCAGTTATTACTTGCATATTACCACTTTCTTTAGTAAACATACTCCCTAAATATTTAAATTTTTCGACATTTCTTATTTCCTTATCTCCTATTTGAACTCCAAATTCTCCTTCTTCTCTTCGACATACACTAAATATTTCTGTCTTTTTTACATTCATTTCCATTCCCCCCTCCTTCAAACATTCATTCTAATCAATTAAAGCTTGTTCTATATCTTCTCTCTCTGTCGTCCAGAATGCTATGTCATCTGCAGATGCCATTATTCCATTATTATTATTCATTTCATGACGTCGCTTGAAACTTACAATGACTGTATCCATGTAGGCTATAAACAAGAGTGGTGATATAACACTGCTCTGCTTCACCCCTGTTCTAACTTCAAACCACTCATCATTTTGGTGTCCAGTCCTTACTTTGCATTCGCTAACTTGATACAAACTTTTCAAAGCCCTAAAAAGTGTCCCCCTTACCCCATAAATCTCCTCCAAACATCTCCACATTCTTCCTCTGGGCACTGTATCGAATGCTTTTTTAAGATCTATAAATATTACATAGATGTTAGTGTTAAATTCCCATGCCTTTTCTATAACAAAACTGAGGCCAAAAATAAGATCTACCGTACTTCTATCTTTTCGATAACCATGCTGCTCCTCTCCCAATCTTCTTCAATTATTTATTTGCCTTGCTCTTTTTTCTATTATTCTTCCATAAAGTTTTGTTATATGATTAATAAGCGATATTCCCCTATAATTCTCACATCTACCTGAGTCACCCTTTCCTTTATATATTGGAACGATGATTGTTTTTCCCCAGTCACCTGGGACTTGACCTTCTCTCCAATATTTATTCAACAGGTTTCGAATTTTTTCTTTCATGGCTTCGCCTCCCTCCTTCATAAGTTCAATCGGAAACTCATCCACTCCAGTTGAATTTCCATTCTTCATTTTATTAACAGCCTCTTCTATTTCTTCTCTGGTAATAAATACCTGTTCTGCTAATTCCTGGTATATTCCATCCGCTTCCTCCACTTCTTCTTCTGGATCTCCATTCAATAGATCTTTAAAATAATCTGACCATCATCTATTAATTGCTCCAGGTTCCACTATCACATTTCCCGCTTCATTTTTAATACTGTATACCTTTTTCTTTTCCTTCCTATAAGATTTTGCAAGTCTATAAATCAGTTTTTTGTTTCCTTTCTCATCTTCTCTCAACTTTTCTCCCAATTCTCTCATTGCCATTTGTTTTGCCCTTTTCTTCTCCCTCTCAGCGACATTTCTTGCTTGCACATATTCCCGTCTTGATTTCTGTGTACGTTGCCTCAACCACTTCCTATGTTTTATAGTTTTCTCTTTTACTGCGCCTCTTACTATATCTGTCCACCATGCGTGTGTATTCTTATTCCTCCCCCCACCCACTCAGTTCCCAAAATCTCCTCCGCAACCCTCTTAGCACAATCTCTCACGGTTTCCCATTCATTGTTTTCCTCCGTCTCAGCTATATTTCTTTCAAGTTCGTCTCGGAATCTAACTAATGTTCTCATCCTGCAGTTTCTTTGTCTTAATTACCTTCCTCTTCTCTTTTGTTGGTACTTTTTCTGCATTTTCAAATCTGCTATCAGTAGTCTGTGGTCGGAGTCTAACGTAACCCCTGGTATCACTTCACGTTTCCAACAATTCTCTTATCGGAGCATATAAAGTAATCTATGATGGATTTTTGGTTAAAGTTTCCTGTTACTTTGTTCCACCTGTATCTCGTAAACTTATGGGTCTCCTGGTGTTTGAAAAATCCGTTCATGATCTTTAGTTCGTTCTTTACGCAGAAATCTATTAGTTTTTCTCCCTCTGCATTTCGGTTCTGTTCTCCGAAAGGTCCAATTACCTGCTCCACTCCGTCCCTCTCCATTCCCACTCTACCATTGAAATCTCCCATAAGCAGTCCCACCTCCTTTCCTCCCACTTCATAATTGTCATCTAATAGTTCCATGAAGTTGGTTTTCTCCTCTTCACTATGCCCCTGTTGTGGTGCATAAACCTGGTAGAGAATATATGTTTTATTCCTAATTCTCAACTTACATTCCATTAGTCTTTCACTAATTAATTCTACAGTATGTATGTTTCGGGACAATCTCGGTCCAATAATCATTGCCACTCCGTGTACCCTCCTCCACTCCTCTGTACATGAGCACATATCCATCCCCCAAATCCCTGCCCAGTTTTCCACCCATATGCCTTGTTTCTGCCATTCCCAAGATGTCGATTTTCCTTTCTCTCATAATGTAACAGAATTTCATCTTCTTTCCCCCTATAAGTTGTTATGTTAATAGTTCCGCATCTAATCTTGAGTGTGTCCATTTTTCGTGTCCAGTTTCGTTTCCTTGTCCGTGATCTGTTTACCAATCCTGGTTCTGATGCTGGTTCTTGAGTTTCTCGAGCAATAAGGTTTTTACACCACCGGCTTGCTTGGCCTGTCGTGGCAACCCTCCTCTTTTATCCTGGCTTGGGACCGGCATGGGATTCCAGATGTCATTCCCCATGTTTGTCATTTACCATTACTTATTCGGACTATGGTGGATTTAATTTTCCCAGAAGAGTTCCTTATTCCATGCACGGTCTGTGTGTATCATGAGAAAACCTCAGGGGACCATTCTGAGTTCAATCCCATCATGAAATGGACATGTTATGTGCCTTGAAAAGTGGACGCTCAATTTTGTCATTTGAGGTTTAAGTTTTGGTTTTTGGCTAAAAATACAATTGATACCCCTTTTTCTTTGATGTATTCAATCCGACGCGAATGCAACAAGTCTTTTGCTTATACTGAGGTCCTGGATATAGTAGGCTAGGTGTAGCTGTAACCCTTAGATACTGTCCCAAAGCTGGATCCTCTCTGCTTTGCTTGCAGATAGCTAGTGAGGAAAGCTATATTTTTGGGGCCTCTTTGCGAGTGACCCGTTGCCCACGTCAGGTTAACATCATGAAAAACGAAAAACTATAGTGTTTGTCATTTACCATTACTTATTCGAACTATGGTGGATTTAATTTTCCTAGAAGAGTTCCTTGTTCCATGCACGGTCTGTGTGTATCATGAAAAAACCTCAGAGGACCATTCTGAGATCAATCCCAGATATATATATATATATATATATATATATATATATATATGTGTGTGTGTGTGTGTGTGTGTGTGTGTGTGTGTGTGTGTGTGTACATTTCAACTGCAAAGAACACGCAGTATAATTAACGTAAAGAACGACGCTTGTATAGGAGAACATTCCGCGCAAGATGAGGAGGGAGAACGAACAAATGTGTGTGTGTGGATATACAGGGTGGTGCAAAAGTCTGGACCCATAGGCAATTTACTATATAAAAAATATCTTTCGATTTTTATAATAGTTTTTATAATTTAATTTTTGTTTATAATTTTACTAAATATTTTTCAGATTGTTACCCTATGGCAGACAAGTTAACAATAGCAGAAAGAATAGAGCTTGTGCTTTTGTACGCAAAAGAAGGAGCCACCTCACGTTCAGTCGCAAATTTCCTTATGCCTCGATTATACGAAATACCATTACACTTATTGTAAATTCTGAACTAGAACGTTAAATTTAACATAATTTAGTCACTGGTGTATGGTTAATTAAATTTCCTTTCATAATAAACTTCCTGCAGGCCACACTTTTTTTCCATATAAACCGCCTATGGGTCCAGACTTCTGCACCACCCTGTATATACAGCGTGTCCCAAAGAAATGTATACCCACTTTGTTCGATAATACCAGCTATGAGGATAATAAATATATTACTTTTTATATGTTTTTTAATAAAGAATTTTCTCCTGAATCTAAATATGTAATTATTTTTATTAAAAATTGAAAAACAAAAAAGTTACAGATGTTTAAATTATAATTATTATTTTCGAGACTTCATGTCGCACATGAAGTCTCGAAAATAATAATTATAATTTAAACATCTGTAACTTTTTTGTTCTTCAATATTTAATAAAAATAATTACATATTTAGATTCAGGAGAAAATTCCTTATTAAAAAACATATAAAAAGTAATATATTTATTATCCTCATAGCTGGTATTATCGAACAAAGTGGGTATACATTTCTTTGGGACACGCTGTATGTATATATATATATATATATATATATATATATATGTGTGTGTGTGTGTGTGTGTGTGTGTGTGTGTCGTGTGGTGTATATTATATATATATATATATATATATATATATATATATATACACCGGGTGTACATAAAGTCAGGATCTATTTTTGTGAAGCACTTGGAAATTATATGGAATTCAATCATAAAATGATAAAGTGGTAACATTTATTAAATAATTAAGAGTAGGATTCGACGTGACGCCCATCAGTATCCCTGCACAGCTCAAATCGTTCCGCAGCATTTCTAAACACATTCTGGAGCATTTGCGGGGTTATGTTATCTGCAGCAGTTCGTATACGTGTACGTAAGTTTTCAAGACTCGTAATCTTCGTCTGATAGACGTGCGATTTGATGAAGCCCCATGCAAAGAAATCTAAAGGGGTTAAATCTGGTGATCTCGCTGGCCAAGGTCTGTTGCTTCCGTGTCCGATCCAGCAATTTGGAAAATGTCCATTTAGATAATCCTAAACAATTTTGGCATAGTGACAAGGAGCACCATCATGTTGATAGACGACGGTACTAACAATCCTATCCCCGTCGTCTATCAACATGATGGTGCTCCTTGTCACTTTGCCAAAATTGTTCAGGATTATCTAAATGGACGTTTCCAAATCGCTGGATCGGACGCGGAAGCAACAGACCTTGTGTTGCGAGATGACCAGATTTAACCCCTTTAGATTTCTTTGCATGGGGCTTTATCGAGTCGCACGTCTATCAGACGAAGATTACGAGTCTTGAAAACTTACGTACACGTATACGAACTGCTGCAGATAACATAACCCCGCAAATGCTCCAGAATGTGTTTAGAAATGCTGCGGAACGATTTGAGCTGTGCAGGAATACTGATGGGCGTCACGTCGAATCCTACTCTTAATTATTTAATAAATGTTACCACTTTATCATTTTATGATTGAATTCCATATAATTTCCAAGTGCTTCACAAAAATAGATCCTGACTTTATGTACACCCGGTATATATATATATACACACACACTGTATATATATATATATATATATATATATATATATATATATATATATATATATATATAATACACGAGGGCCACTCAATATATTTTGCCCCACCTTTTATTTTTCTTTCCAAGTTTCCTTGTAAGTTCCAAAAATTTTGTACACAAGTAGTTGCATAACCTTTTTACAAGATTTTATTTTTCCACAGTCTCCATCCTTTTCTACAGCTTTCCTCCACCTCAAAACAAGGGCCTTTATTCCTTGCAGGTAAAAGTCCGCTCAGTTCCGCTGGAGCCACCTCTTAACCTCCTCAACAACCTCATCGTCATTCTGAAAGTTTCTTCAACGAATAGCATCCTTCATTGGCCTAAACAAATGGAAGTCTGACGGTGCCAGATCCGGGCTGTATGGAGGGTGGGGTAACACAGTCAAGAGCATTTTTGTGATGGCCTCTCTTCTTTGCAAACTATTGTGTTGTCTTGCGTTATCGTGCAAACGAAGGACGTCTTCCAGTTTTCTCTTCGGTCGAACTCGCTTTATACGTCTCTGAATCTCTGTAGGTTAGCAATGTATGCCTCTGAGTTGAGTGTTTGTCTTTTCTTCATAATATCCACCAGAATCACCCCTTTCATGTCCCAGAAGATGGTGGCCATAACCTTTCCTGCAGAAGGAGCCATTTTGAACTTTTTCTTGCGTGGAGAGTCTGCGTGATGCTACTCCATGGATTGGCGTTTTTGTTTCAGGTTCAAAGTGGTGTACCCAAGTCTCATCCCCAATCACAATTCGTGAAGGGAAGTCATCCCCTTCTGTCTCGTATCGATCCAACGACTCAGAATCAATTTCTTTTCTTTGGGCTTTGTGATCTTCAGTCAGTTCGCGAGGAACAAACCGTGAACACACTTTTGAGTAGCCCAGTTGCTGAATTATCGTATTCACACTTTCTTCACTAATTCCTAGCTCCAGTGATAGCTCCTTGTATGTGACGCGCTGATTTGATGGAATGGTGCTGTTAGCATGTTCCACAGTGTGAGATGTCACAGCCGATGCCGGGTGACCGCTGCGTGGCTCATCATCGAGTCTGGCTCTCCATCTCTTCGATGATCTCACACGTTTAGACCAGCTTTCAACTGTTCTTCGATCAACAACAGCATCTCCGTAAACGTTTTGTAGATGTTTGTGAATATTTCCAACTGTTTCCTTCTCTGCGGTTAAGAACTCGATAACAGCTCTCTGTTTACGACGCACATCACTGTCAGATGCCATTTTCGAAACTGCGTTAACCATCGGTTTTATACAAAGGCGTTTAAAAGTGGTTTTATACAAGGAGGGGAGGTTCAAACTGAAAAAATCCGGTTATGTGAAGCACAAAAAGTTCAAACTGACGGCTCAAAAGACATTTCAGTCCCATGGCGTATTATTTAGCTCAGAAAAAAGGGTGTGGCAAAATATATTGAGTGCCCTAGTATATTAAGAAACACGAAGGGAGTTGCAGTGGAAATCTTCAAAAGAAGACTAGACGCCTGGCTGAGAACAATCCCCGATGAGCCGGGCGTACCTGGCTATGTGAGGTGGAGAGCGCAAGAATCCAACTCACTACTTCACAAGGCCAACTCGAGAGGAGGGGCGAGAAGCTTGACCTTCGCGTAATGAGAAATCATCGCGCGGAACCTTTGTAAGGTTGTAAGGTAAGATATATATATAGGGTGTCCAAAAATTATCTTTACAAATTCACTTGAAACTGAATTGAATTTGTAAAGATAATTTATGGAAGCCCTATATATATGACTGTGTGTGTGTAATAAAACAAGAGTGTACAGTATATTCAGTATGGCAACACTTAATTAAAGGCATTCGGTAAAGTGACGGAAATCGATAATTTTAATGACTGCGTTTGTAGGAAGAAGAAGGGCGTCATCAATCTCAGTAAATCCGCTTGAAAAGTACTCCTACAGCGTTCTCGAGAAGTTCGACCGCCATTGGTTTCGTATTCGGTTTCACCCCTATTGTATAATCCCCTGTTTACCTCCTTCGCCATTATCAGAAAATGTAGTAGGATATTTCGGGCGACGAAGGTCTACAGCCGCGATGGATTGCCTTTGTTAAGATTTCCTAAACGCCAAATAAGGTTCGTAATTAGGTTGAAATGCGCGGTTTCATAACAAGTATTTATATATATATATTATATAGCAAGTTGAAGCTACGCTCTCTCTCTCTCTCTCTCTCTCTCTCTCTCTCCTCTCTCTCTCTCTCTCTCTCTCTATATATATATATATATATATATATATATATGTATAAAATAAAATACAAACCAGTGATTATAGAGGAACTGCCTTGTATCCAGTCTTTACACCTATGAATTTGTTCCACCAATAAATAATGCTTAAAACTATTGTTTATCAGTGTAAAAGAATAAGATTAAAATGTAGACTTACCTTTAACTACTTAAGTATATAAATTAAATTACTAAATAAGATACTTTTTAATGTGTTTTCTTTCATTTATAAGATTTTTGTCTGATAAAACGAGACGCCATTTCACGTCAAGACTGAGGAGCGGAAGCTTCCGAACGAGTTTACAATCAAATAATGATTCTCATATTTAGAAACTAAAAACGGAGGGACGGCTGTATATTTTCATAAAGGAACGCTTTACCGGCGGTGCCTCACTGCCTAACTTCAGGGCACAGATTTTATTGGCACTCGGGGCTTTGTGAAAGCAACTTATAATGAGTTTTCTTTCCTTCGGGACACAATTATCGATTTGAGTTTTGGTCGACGGAAGGCTTGACTGGAGAAAATGCCGTTCTTACGGGATGCGGGTTGGTCTCTCCCTCTCTCTCTCTCCCTCTCTCTCTCTCTCTCTCCCCTCTCTCTCTCTCTCTCTCTCTCTCTCTCCCTCTCTCTCATAATATTAATACATGATAGGTGTAGGCATAGGAATGAAGAATTTAGTAGGAATAGGTAGAGAAATTCACTTTTGAAAATGTGTGTCTTGGTGTCGAATCTTTTTCTATGAAAAGGTATAACTTTATAACGGAAAGGTACAACTAATAACGTTTGGGGGTTGTTTAACCTCCTTCGTAATATCTACGGGGGTTACGTGACAGAAGGAACTTACAGTTTTTCTTGGGATTTCAACCACGGGTCGCTACATCCTGAGAAGCGGAAGACAATCACCCATTCAACTATTAAACAAAGTCAGCGTCGCTTAACCTCGTTGATCTAACGGGAAGCGGCGTTGCGACATGCCACGACACAGCCATCGTAAGGAATTTTTTCAGAATTAAAATTATTGTCGTCTCAAGGACGTTATCTCCTCATCGAAAGATGAGGTTGGTGACGAAATAATCAAATGATGGTGACATCTGTATCTGCAGTTGTGGAAAAGTTCCCCAAATTTTAAAAAAGTGCCCCCCCCCCCCCACCCCCACCCCCCCCCCACCAAGAAAAAATTAATAATTAGTAATTCTTATTTTTTTCGTAAAAAATAAAATGTAACCTCCCTCCCCCACCTGCCAATTATTAATTTTTGAGGATTTTTTAATTTTTATTTTTTTCGTCTGTTTCTCTCTGCAGAGGTACCAATGGTAAAGCCTATTGTCATTATTGATAATAATAACAACAATAATAATAATAATAATAATAATAATAATAATAATAAAAATCATAATAATAATGAAGATAATTTGGAAATATTCATTATTGTCATTATTAAAGTCATTATTATTATAATTACTACTATTATTTTTGAAGTAGTAGTAGCAGGAAAGCTATAGCAACATTAGTAATAGCAATATGATGAAGAAAACTGTGATAGAGTATTGTAAGAAAAGCGTTAAATCGGCGAACTGTCCATTTGTGCAGCAAAAAGCGACCATAGATACTTTTTACTTTTATTTTTTTAGCGAATTTAATTTGTGTTTTGCTCGTTCGTGAATCAATGTCTAATTAATGAAATGGATCGCGAACATAAACAACGAGAACGTGACTGCTCTGAAATCTTTAAAGGACCATCATTTGGCCTCGGGACACGAAGGGGTCCTTCGCTAAATCCTTTTACTTACTTTCGACCTTTTCGCTTCTTGTTCTCATAGTTTTAATTCCTTTTCTTTGGATTTAATTTAGAGGTATCGCTGGTTACGAGAGTCCCGATATACTGGCCATTAGGTAGGTGTGGTCCAGCGTAACCCGACTTTTCTAACCAACTAACTGTACATTACTGTAAGTTAACTATAAGGTCACTGTAATTTCACTGTTCAAAGTGACGATGTCTCTCACGTTACAACCGGTACAGTATTCTTCACATTCTAAAACCTTAATTGATTAATTCAACCAATTACGAAAGTTTTAAAACACACACACACACACACACACACACTACTGGTATGAAAATACGAAACGTGGCAAAACGCGGCAAATGAGCCTCTACACAATAATTTAGTAAGTAAAGGTGTGAACAGTTTCCTTCACAACCATTCGAACAGAGCGGAAAGAGGACTTTCTTCTTTGGTCTTCACAAAGAGTTTTCTGACTGAACAATTTTTTCTGCGTCTCCTAATTAGTGCTGGGTGAATCCAAATCCGATTCAAGAGCTTCTGTGTGTGTGTGTGTGTGTGTGTGTGTGTGTGTGTGTGTGTGTATTCGGCTTCATCTTTTCCAGTCATAAAAACAATTTGCAGAATTTCAGATGCGATTGTGTGTATTCATTTATTAATTATATGGTAACTTGGTAACCATCTTTATGAATGAATTAAGGCATCAGTTTTTCTACATACATTTATTGATGCTGCCAAACATTTAACAAAGACTTCTTGAAGCTTTCTCCAGTTGCCATTGGCTGAATATGTAAAGAACCTTGCCCGTCAAGCTAAGACCACAGTCGTATGTTTGTTCAGAAGTCTCTGGTGGAAACCACCGAACACTTTTCATTTATAGAACACTTATAGAACATTTATAGAACACTTTTCATTTATAAAAAATCAGGAAAATGAAAAACAAAAAAGGAATTGGAAGATTATTCAGTTCTATAAGTGCGTTAATTAAGATTAGTTTGCTAACAAGGAAATATTTTGTTATTCCTTCTACAGTTGATGTGGAAAGGCTGTTTTCTTTGGCAGGTGTGCTGGGTAGATTACGGAGAGCTTTCATTAACTCCAGAAATGATGGGAACTTTATTTTGTCTACAGAAATCATAAGTTAAAAATAATTCGTAATTTGTAGTTGTTCGAACGTTTTCCATTATTGGTACTAGGGGTACTTGTAGGTTATTTCCCCCCTCCACGCTTGATTTGTCACCGTGGCAAATAGCATGAAGTCGCAGTAAATTCATTCTGGCTGAAAAAGCAATAATTAAATTGTGCAAAGGATTGGTAATATCTACTGAAATAGATACTATTAAATATATAATTTGGCTCATGTAATAATTATTGATACGATTTATTTTTTAAACTAATTTTTGGCCGGATTCTGAAGGATCGCCATTATAAAGTTAAGGATCACCTGAAGATCAGGGCCCCCCAGCCTTTTTTAGTTAGCTTTATAAGGCTAACTAACGAAAATATCACGACCTAACCTAACCAATCATCAAGGGCGTACAGTTGACCTAATGATTGGTTAGGTTAGGTCGTGATATTTTTGTTAGTTAGCGTTATAAGGTTAACTAAAGAAAGCTGGGGACCCTGATCTTCAGGTGATCCAAAGTTAATGTCAGTTGTATAACAAATCAACAACCAATGTGCATCAAACATTCTAGAACGAAATGCTCGTTTGATTGTTCTGCGTGCGTGCTATTTGCCACGATGACAAATCAAGCGTGGGGGGGGGGAGATAACCTACAAGTACCGTACTAGGCACATACATAGTTTCTAATGATACTTTTGTTTTCATTTGTATTCAAAACGGGAAGGGAAAATGCTATAAAGTGGGAAATTAGGAGCGTTATAAAAGAAAGGGAATTTGATGGAGCATAAGCAAACCATAATTTAATACTAAATCAGCTTATAAGTCCTGTTCTCATTCATAAAAATTCATACTAAAATTAGCTCGTAGCGCCCGCCCCCTAGGTGAATATTCCAAATTATAAAAAAATGGAATCTCATTCATGAGGTTTCATCGTAGTGGGATTGTAATTAGTGGAACAGATCCTTGGGAAAATCTGAAGTTGAGTCATTGCTATGAATTGGTAACCATGAGCAAATTCTCGTACTAAAGTTGGCGGTGATCCTCTGTTCATTTTATTATTATTATTATTATTATTATTATTATTATTATTATTAACGGTACTAATGGAATTTCCATTGTCACTATTCAGTAAATAGAAATTTCGTCATCAAGGCTCCTAGTTTCTTAGATACCTTAATTATGATGGAATTTGTTCTACCATAATTCTATGTTTCAGTCTCAGGGAAAATACTATAGTACAGGATCTGGCCTAGAGTTCGTATAAATTTCTGGGTGCAGAGGTTTTGACGACTGATCTAGACTAATTTTGGGGCGTAGAATCCGAATTTTTCTATGCCATCGCACCAAATTGGTGCGAAAGTGGTCAAAATGGCAAAAAATTGTCAAAAATGGCAAAATTTTATCAGTTTTTCGTATTTTTGTCATATTCTTCAGTTGAAAAATTGTTTAAGGGCAATTGTTTGTTTGAGAATCTGTTTGTAACATACCGCTGCCTGAACCAAGAAAACTGACAAAAATGTCAAAAAATAACAGCAAAAATAGTAAAAAATTAAATAAATATTGTCAAAAAATCGCAAAAATGAAATTTTTGGCTATTTTGGTACATAAACTAGCTCTAACCAATCTTATCGAACTAACTAGTCAAGAAATTAGATATTAATAGCTCTACTAAAATTTCCTAACACAAAAACATGTACAACTGTCTAAATTTTGGGTTACAATGATTAAAAATGGTTGTAGAATATTTGAAAAAATAGACAAAATATAAAAAATAGTGCTAATTTTATAAAACTCTTAGGTTTGCATGTTGTAAAAGACTGTGAGATAAGATCATGTATTATTTCTGATGATGAAGTTGACTGAAAATCTTGCAAAAGTGGCAAAGAGTTTGGCAAAAATGACAAAAACTGTCAAGGCCGCTTATGTGATTCAGAAAGTGTGTTACCGTAACTCAGGTGCATCTTCCCAGTGCAGCACCACGACAATGTGCTAAGTTATAGCTAACTTAGTGGGAACGACCTCATTTAATGATGAGGCCCCATTTTTTTTTTTTTGTTTGTTTGAAACTTTTATTGAAACATTATTTACAAATAAAAGCACTATGGCTTTTGTGGTATCATCTTCCGACACCATGAAAATGAAACAGAAGTACAATGTACAGATTTGTTCATCTGTAATTTTATTCAGTTACCTGCTGAAATTCAGGCTTTAAGATTTTGGCATGTTCTTTGATTGCACTTGCAGAATGAGCGGCATGGTATGGATGACGCAGTGCAAGGGCATTTTGACTTCTTGGTACAGGTTTTGCAGCTGCAAGGTTCAATCAAATCCTGAGGTTTATCTGGGTAATCGGTTAGTTGAGTTCCAAAAGTCCCTCATCAGACTTTACGTAACCATAGTCAAGTGGATTTAAATTTTCAGGTATGGAGCCATATGGAGAGTCAAGCCAAAGTTTGCACTGAAGATATGCCCGTTTAATATGCAGTCTAATACTTTTTGAAGAGCAAGGAAGCTGAGTAAAATCGATTTTGTCCCCAGTTTTGTAGTATTGCTCAGATCTTAGTTGATCAAATGATATGGATTTTGACTTGGGTTTGATGCAATGAACCAGAAAGTTTTCGGCACCTTCGACTATTTCCTCTGTAAGTGGTTCCTTGCCAAAGTCCTTAATTTCATCAAAGTAGTTTGACTGCTTCAGTACACTAGATTTTGTGCCTACTTTACTGACACTGTCACAGCCAGTTAAAGCATACAAGGCAGGTAAAACTTGGATCAAATCGTTTTCAAGCTTTTGATGCAAGCCATGCAGAGGAATGATTTTGCGACTTGTTCCAGAGCCTTTAACAAACCATAATTCCTTCAAGCCATGCTCAATCCATTTTGTTAAATGGTAGATGAGGCACACAAAGATATCAGTATCACTGGTAGCTACTGAAGTTGTAGCTTCACCACCAGGCATTGCTTTATCCATCACATAGTTTACATGTAACATCACTTTGTCATCTGCTTCTTCTTGTGAAGAACAAAGCTCAGGAATTTCGCAGACCTTCCCATTTTGGAATTTGACACAAACTTCTGGTTTTTCAAGAGTACCACCTCCCAGTACAATTACTTTATCTCCATGGTAGTTTTCCATGAAAAAGCCGAAAAAATTTTGGAAGTTTGCCTTCTTATCTGTGGAACTCCAATACTTGTTGAAGTCAATTGGAAGCCTCTCTCTGCTCAGGTGATGTTATGGAAATTTGTATTTTCGAATGCGCAATTGATCGTCTCATCCGTTCTCCAGTCTTGATGCTTGAAGCCTTGTAATTTTCAAGTAAGATATGAATTGTGGTTGACTTGGATACCATACTCAAAAACATATTTAAAAGTGATTGTGCAAATTCACCAAATGTTTTCAACATGGTCAATGTTTCCACCTTTCAATTTGACTCGAGCTGAACCACAAAATACACACACTTTCATATCCTTGATATGCTGTGTTTTAATTATTTTGCTTGAACTATTTTCTGGAGGAGTTAATGCTTCCCCTAAGGAGGAATCGGTGGGTTCAGATTCAGCATTTTTAGACTTCTGGCTACGTTCAACGAACTTTTTATATGTTGCACAGCACGAAGTGCTGTGATACTGGATATAAGGAGTCTGACTCTCAGTAAGAGCTTTCAAATGCTTGCTTCTGTCATCATTTGGGTACGCAGAAGCCAACTGAAGCAAATTTTTTATTCCATGTTCTCCGCTGCTCAAATATTTCTCTCCACTTGGGCTTTTGTTCTTCTGGCACAATATACATTTACCAAGGTTTGAGCTATGCTTCTTTTCTGGCACAAGTTGACATACATCCTGAAAAAATAAAATATACTAAGACTTCTTGCAATTACAATTATAATAAACTGGTTCTATTCTATACATATAAAAATTCATTTGTAACACATTGGTCTTTATATTTATGTTTTAAATATTCAATTCGATTATTACTTACCATGATCTATCATCTGTTGAATCACATAATGAATACAGGGATCCTCAATTTGTAGCTACTACCAATACTAAACCTGAAACACAATAAATATGACTTAGTTACTCTAAAGAAATCAAATAGATTGATTCTATAAAAAGTTCAAGCATTTTACAACAAACAAGCCTAAGAATAACATAAAATTAGTACTATTTTTTTATATGTTGGCTATTTTTTCAAGTATTTTACAACCATTTTTATCGATTTATACCCGAAATTTAGACATTTGTGCATACTTTGTTTTAATAAATTCTTGCAGAGCTATTAATATCTAATTTCTTGACTATTTAGTTCGATATGATTGGTTAGAGCTAGTTTATGCACCAAAATAGCCAAAAATTTCATTTTTGCGATTTTTTGACAATATTTACTTAATTTTTTACTATTTTTGCTGTTATTTTTTTACATTTTTGTCAGTTTTCTTGGTTCAGGCAGCAGTATGTCACAAAAACAGATTCTCAAACAAAAAATTGCCCTTAAAAAATTTTTCGACTCAAGAATATGACAAAAATATGAAAAAATGATAAAATTTTGCCATTTTTGCCAATTTTTTGCCATTTTTACCACTTTCGCACCAATTTGGTACGATGGCATAGAAAAATTCGGATTCTCCGCCCCAAAATTAGTCTAGATCAGTCGTCAAAACCTCTGCACCCAGAAATTTATACGAACTCTGGGCCAGATCCTAGACTACTAGCAATTTCCCATTTTCTAACCATAGTAATTTGTAGTATTTTCATTTAGGATGAAGCCATGAGTGACGTGAGGTGACTCGTTATATTATTAGACCGTGCTCGAACCTGGGTCACGTGGTTTCAGAGTTAGCGCTCCTCCTGATCACCCTTTTTGAGTTGTAGATGGCGTGATCGGCAGGAATACTGACTTTGAAACCCACCAGCTCCTTTTTTTTATTTCCATCTTATTTAAATGCAGTTCATTGCACTAAAAACTCATCCATAATACAATACTCCAAACTTTGAAAGGACGCAACATTTATTTCTCATAAATTCGGATTCCAGGATTTTTTTTTCAAATTCCAATTCGGATTCGTATTCGAGGCCACTTAAATTTTCCCAGCAGTGCTTTTAATCAAATGGGTTTAGATCAGCGGTTCTTAAACTTTTTCTTCTTCTGTATCCCTTGAATTCTTTCTCGGGATTTTCTGGATTTTCGAGAGAGATAGAAGATATTTACTTCCTTTACGACCGTGTGACTCGTGGCCGTTTGTTAATCGTATATAAAATTAAAGGGTTATATTTTCAGGCCTCCTTCGCATACCCCCTAATATTCCCTCGCGTACCCCTGGGGATACGCCGTACCCCAGTTTGAGACACACTGGTTTAGATGGTCCGTGCGCGCCTGCACTGTATATATATATATATATATATATATATATATATATATATATATATATATATATATATACACAGGGTGGGTCAAAAGTCTCCATACATAGGCAAAATGGTCATGATAAATAAATGATTATTTATTTTTTTTGCAGGTGATGTGCTGAGATGCCTTTGTCCCAAGAAGAGCGTATAGAGATCATTCTTCTGGCAGGATCAGGAAGCTGTCGCAAGGTTGCCGAGGATTTTAACAGGAGACACGCCCCCGGCACGCACATCACACACGACACCGTTGCCAAACTCATTGAGAAGTTCAAGAAGACTGGAAGTGTTGCAGACCAACTGAGAAGTGGCCGTCCACGAACAGCCACCGATGAAGGCACAGCGACCATGGTGCTGGCAGCGTTCGCAAAGAGTCCCCAAAAAAGCACTCGACGGATGTATGCAGAATGCGGTGTCAGCCAAAGGAGTATCGTCTGCATTATGAAAGAGCACAGATGGCATCCATACAAAATGCAAATGTTGCAGTATCTTAGCGAAGACCACCCGGACAGGCGGCTGGAATTCTGTGAATGGGCAAGAACAAAAGTGGACGAAGACACGGAGTTCTCGGCTGGCATCCTATTTTCAGATGAAGCCAACTTTTATGTTCATGGAGAGGTTAATCGTCAAAACGTACGTTATTGGAGTGATGACAACCCGCACTGGATGAGTCCCTCAAAGAGGCAAGGCGCTGGAAAAGTGATGGTGTGGTGCGGGATATGGGGCAACACAATTGTTGGCCCTGTTTTCATTGATACCAATCTGAATGCCGAAATGTATCAAAACATGCTGCAAGACACAGTCATGCCGTCCCTGCTGAACGAGGACGGGAGATTTCCAGCGTACTATCAGCAAGACGGGGCGCCACCCCATTACGGTATCTGCGTGCGCAAGTGGCTGGATCAGCAGTTTCCGGGTCACTGGATTAGCCGCCGTGGTCCCGTGGAGTGGCCTCCGAGGTCCCCAGACCTCACCCCCCTTGATTTTTACTTGTGGGGGCACTTGAAGGCCATGGTGTACCAGGTGAAAATACAAAACACGGACCACCTAAAGGAACGCATTCGTGATGCGTGTGCACGCATAACACCAGACGTGTTAACGCGCGTTTGCCATGACTGGGAGGAACGCATCCGTATGTGCATTCAGTGTAATGGTGCCCACATAGAGCATATTTTGTGACTTACAAGTGATTGCATAATAAAGTGACCATTTTGCCTATGTATGGAGACTTTTGACTCACCGTGTGTATATATATATATATATATATATATATATATATATATATATATATATATATATATATATAATTTAGGGTGGTCCACAAAATGGAAGTATTTTAAATTCTTCCTCCCAGGGTTTCATTAGGTTCCTTTTCCCAAAAGACTTCTTTGAGCAAAATTTGGGTTCAATCGGTTAATATTTAGAGGTGGCTCAACTACCCCCAGAAGTCCACATTCATGGCTTCTGGGTCCCCCCCCCATATATATGGGTATTATCCGCTTGTTGGCGGGGGTATCATGGCTGACCAGGCCACTCATTGTTGCCCAGCTAAGATTGTGGACTTGTTAGAATCAGGAAACCTCTTTCGGTGCTCATCCACCACACTTAAGAGAAACTGGAGTTGATCTTCTCCTTTCGTCAGAGTTCCGCTGAAGGTCTGAATGAGAGCTACTGCCCTTTCAGCATGATCATTAACTACTTTGATGTTTCCTTGAGTCTTCTTCTCTTTGAGAAGTCTAATGACCCCTCCTTTTCCCTCATACACTGGACCATGATTCCCTTGGTGTCTGGTGCAACAGTTTGATCGAAGAGAGCAAGGGCCACCAGCTCTTCTGATAAGTACCATAGGTGGTTTTCAAATTTCTTGAGAGCTGCTTTGGCCACTTTCTGGTCATGATAGTCCTTTAACTTTTGGATAAGATCCAGATCATTCTTCGGAGCTTGTGATGGAATAGGAGCAGTGATCCAGCTTTTTAAGTAGATTAGGACTCCAAAAAGGGTAAGGGTTTTCAGGTCCTTCTTCTCTCAAGGAGTCAGGGTGATTTGATTTCGAAAAAGCCACATTTTGATGGCATAGATAACTTTAGCCATCCACCTTGCATAGTGCGTGCCAGCAGGACGTTTGAATGTGTAACTTTCAATTTTTTCACCAAGAAAGATCAAAGAAAGTTCCAAAAACTCTATAGTCATCTCGAAAATTTCCAGTGGCCAGATGTTCTTTGCAAAGGCAATTATTTCATTTCTGAAAGGATCAACTTGCTCCTTCATCTCATCATCATCCTGTGATGTAGAAAAGGTTTTTAAATCAATGTAGTCCCACATAGATTGGAACCTTTTGAACAAAAGTGGCTCAGGGCAGAAGATGAACCATGGACTGCTTCAAACACTCCTCCATACATGACTTCCATGCAATGATGCCTACAGGCAAAATAGAAGAGTGGTCGACCAAGTTTCTGTTCCAGAAGAACGCATGCTCCCCTGTTTGTTCCTGTATTTGATGCTGTAGTATCTGATAACATTCCGATTATGACTTATCTATGTTCCATTCGGAAAGAAGATTATACACTGCAGCTGATTGAGCTTCCCCTGTTCCACTTGGTAGTTTGGGAACACCAAGCAGTTTTGAATCACCTGATTCAACTGAAGAGACAAGGACTGGGAGTCTGTCTACCTTTTCATTCTTGGCAAGTAGATTAGGGATCAACTTCCCATCCCAGTGGACAATCGAAATACTTGGACTAAAGCTAGCTTTAATGGCATGGGTTATTTGCCTTCGATGCCTCTCTCGGTGCCTTTTGATTGAAGAACGAGAGATGTTCACCTCTGAAAGATCTTGACCAAGGCTAGATGCAGTTTCAGCTAATACAAAGGTGGCCCTCCTGTCACTGATGCCAGTCCTGTTCAGAGCAGCAGCCAATTCAGGAGATATGATATTCTTCGCTGCCTTTTTCTTTGGTGGAGTTGGTCCGCTGGTAGATGGGGGATTAATAAGGTAATCTTCATCTTCTCTTTCTGACTCACATAAAGACTCAGAAGAAGAACTTCCCTGATCTAGCATAACTTCCTGTGAAGCAGCATATTTTTCTTCTTCAGCTTTCCGCTTCCTATTTACCAATTTCATTTGCTTCTCAGCAGCTCTCTTTTCTGCCTTGTCAGTCACCATATCTGCAGAGACCATTGATCCCACTCGTCCCGCTTTCCTTTGTTGGATCAAGAACTGCCGGTCTTCTTCATTTTTGATTAAGGTAAAGGCATCAGCATGGGCGACATCAAATAGGTTCTCCATTTCTTCCTGAAAGGTTTTCTCTTTTCTAACTGAGAGTTGCTTTTCCTCCCAGCATTCTTCTTAATCGCTTTCCACTCCAAGTGTAGAGCCTGAATTTTGTGAAGAATGTGGTCTTTCCTTTGAGTAGGGATTCGGGCTCTCTCCCAGAAGAGACGCAATTCTTCAAAAACAGCTTCTGAACTACAGTAGGTTTGATCTCCTTCTTCAAGACTTGATGATGGTGGAGGAACATGCGGAGGACCTGGCTACGGGAAGGCAGCTTGGCTCCAGTGATTGTTTCCTCTGACTTTTTCATTAAGTAAAATGTACGTTTATTTGACATTGCAAAACCTGTAAATTTAATAAATCTATCTGAAAGAAAAATAATCATTAGTTAATGTATCTGTAAATAATGTTTCTTTTAATTATTCACTATATTAATAAAGGGCATAATGGTATACAAAAAACAGCTTTGAGCCACCCCTAAACGTTATTCGATTTGCCTTAAATTTTATATGAAATATTTTTTCGCTAAAAGGAACCAGATTATAGCCTGGGAGGAAAGAAAATTGAACTTCGATTTTTTACCCCATTCTGTGGACCACCCTAATTATATATATATATATAGTACACCTTGTAGAAGTTCGCGCTTCGATCTCTCATCGTGCGAAGGTTAGGCTTGTATCCCATTTATCAAACTGGCTTGGTGAAGGAGAAAACTACTTTCTTGAGCTCTCCATCTCACATAGCCATGTACACCCGGTTCAACTGGGATTGTCCTTGACCCGCTGTCTAGTTTTCTTTTGAACACTTCTACATCGACATCCTTCAGGTTCCGAAGTTCTTTTGGTAAATGGTTAAATAGTCTTGGTCCTCTGACATCAGTGTTAAGGATAGTAGTATGGGCGCAAAATATTAGAGTGCAATGCAATTGCAAATGTTGATCAATGATGCAAAGGGGGGGATGTTGCAAGTGATTATGCAACAAAGGGGAGGGGTTATCCCCCAAGCTACAATGAAGGGGAACTCCCCCAGCAAGTTGGGGAAGTTCCCCTAACCTCTTTGGGGGAGAAGTTGGGACGGCCTCACCCACCAAAAGCGGTATACCTAACCTAAGAGAGGGAGAGAAAGGAGGAGGTTCTTTGGGGGAGAAGTTGGGACGGCCTCACCCCCCAAAGGAGAAAGGGGTGTTTGCCTGGATTCTGCCAGACACATAATGAGAGTTCATCCGAGCGCCAACTGGATTATAAGGTCCAAATCAGCCAGTTGGCTTAATCTACTAGTTGGCTTAGAAGGCTTAATCTGACGTAGAAGGCGTAAATGGCTTGTTCAGGTGTACATTTTTAGGGTTGAGTTACCAGGTTGCGCTATTTATTTAATTAAAGCATATATTCTTGACAGTTGGCTTTCCGCCAGTTGGCATTATCCGACAGTTGGCTTAACCCGCCAGTTGACGTAGAAGACCTAGAAGGCAGATGTATATATTAATTAACTTTTCAGCAGCCAGCTGCGCTATTCAGATATTCTTGACAGTTGGCTTGGAAATCCGTCAGTCGGTTTTTAGAAGGCCTAACCAGCCATTTGGTATACATATAATTAAATAATAATATCGTTTATATATACACAACCAAAAGAATTATATAAATCACCATTACATCATTCTGTTTATTTAGACGAATTATTGGATTCAATTTCACGAAATATATAGAAAATAAATACACAATCCTATACAAATGATGGAATATATATGATAAAAAAATAAAATAAAAAATAATAATAGCATAAGAAAATATACGAACGAGCATATAATATATATAATCCAAAAATAAAATTAACAATATACAAAAAGTTGGAGTATAACCATCAATATAAGAGTACAGGAGAAATATATCCATATACAGTTATATTAAATAACACTGGGTAACAAAATTTGAAAATTTTTCTGTTTATTATGATTTTTCTGTCGTTTCTTAATGATTTCTGGGCGCTGATTCCAAAAATGATATTGGTTTTGCTCTATCATCAACCGTTACAAAAATATAGGTTATCACACTTTTCATATGGCAAAGTATATAAAGAAGGCTAACATAAATATTTTCTGAAAATAAAAACGCTATTGGAAATTAATGTTTATTGAGCCAAAATTGTTTGACACACCCAAAATGGTGCAAAGGATATAATATATATCATGAGGAGAACCGATAAGAGAATAACAAGCCTCGTTATGCAGTGTGCGTTCTTTAAAAATGCACTGAAGAACGCAACTTCCGCGTATGAACATTCTTATCCTTTCTGATCAGCGACCATACGTAGTCTCCCATCATGGAAGCATCCCAATTGCCCTGGTACCTTTTCTCCATCGTTTGAATATCTTCATGGAATCTTTCGCCAAGTTCTTCACTCACATCGCCCAGGTTATCACGAAAAAAGTCTAGATGTGAATGCAGATCGTGTAATTTTAAAGACATACGGCACCCCATTTTGCCATAGCACTTAATCAAGTTTGGCACTAACTCCTTATAGTTTGGTGCTTTATGGTTGCCTAAAATCCCACGAACCACATCACGGAAAGCACACCAAGCCTCTTTTTCGATCGGAGTCATCTTGGCTTCAAGGTTCTTTGAATTCAACAGCGCCTTGATTTGTGGTCCTACAAAGATGCCTTGACTTTGGCCTCAGAGAGTTTAGGGAACATGACCTGAATCTGTTGGAAAACTTCCCCTCCAAAATAACGTAGTTACAAACTGCTTAATTAGACCCAACTTAATATGGAGAGGTGGTAGCAGAACTATGTCAGGCTTCACAAGAGGTTCCCGGAGTACATTGTACTTTCCTGGTTGCAGTCCTTCACGCGGAGGCCACTGAACTGTTTTATAGTGCTCAGTTGAAGCCCTGCTATCCCACAGGCAAAGAAAACATGAATATTTAGTAAACCCTCCTTGTAAACCTAACAGGAAACCAATCATTTTGAAATCACCACACACGTCCCAGTTATATTGTTCATACCTGATTTGAGTGAGCAGTTCTTTGACATTTTCATAGTCCTCTTTCATTTGAACAGAATGTGCAACTGGTATAGATGGATATTTGTTCCCATTGTGGAATAGAACAGCTTTTAAACTCCGAGTTGAACTGTCAATAAACAGGCGCCACTCTGAGGGTATATGTGTTAACCCAATAGCTGTGAATAGACCATTAACCTCGCTGCAATAACAGAGAGAGCCATTGACATCGCAGAACCTTGCAAACTCTTCATGCCGCTTTCGGTATACAGTGCTCTTGCAGTCTTCTCCAAGCAAATTCCACTCATTGAGTCTGGAGGTCAGAAGCTCAGACCCTGATTTCGTCAGACCCAAATCTCTAATTAAGGCGTCCAATTCCCTCTGATTTGGAAAGTGAGGGTTTGTACTGAAAGTTACTGTATATTCTTCATCATGACTGTCCTCACCAGCCGACATCTCAGATGAGCTAGCTGCATCCTCATTTTCAACCTGCAAAGCAAAGAAACAAAATATACGCATAGCTATATATGTAGAAGAGCATCAGCACTAAGAAAAATCGACACATAATGACCCACATTCTGTAAATACAGAAGGTAAAGTAATGGATAGATACCTGTTCTGGTGGACGTGGTATTGGAAGACCTTCGCCATGTGGTACAGGAGCTATGGACGACGCTATGTACTTAGAAACATCTACCATGCAGTAGTAGCAATCGTCGTGGTGGCTCTTTGGTTCTCTCCATATTCTGGGTACCGCAAAGGGCATTGCCTTGCGTACTCCCCGCAGCCACCCTTCAAGTGTGGAGCGGCAGCTTCCACAGATCACATGGGGTGCCCAGGGTTTATCTTGGTCATCCATAGGCATACCAAAATAGAGCCGATACGCGATCCAGAACTTGGTGCCTTTCACAATCTTGTGCGATACTTGCTTGGAGCCAATGCAGAATATATCCGGCGAGTGTTTACAAGCTCTAGTTGCCATTCTCTTTACCAAACTGTACTACATTAATCATAACCTGCAGATATAGAGAGAAGAGTTATTAAATCTGCAACAGGTTACAGATTCCAGAAAAAAGATGGATGTATTCACAACACTGAAATAATGTTCGCAATAAAAAAGGATCGATAACACTCAAATCGTCAGCACAGAGAAGCACAGAAACACAGTACCTCAGTGCTGGTAACCATCAGACAAACAACCTGCTTTCTTTGTGTGCTCACACTTACTGACTTCTTAGACTCTGCGCCCTTCTTTATATAGCATAGTGGAAGTTTCGGGCAATTTCTAGAGCAAGAAACTGTCAACGAACATCCGGATTGTTCTCAACAATTCCTGATTATTCTGATATTGCTGCGCCCATAATAACATTATACTGGTAAAACCTGAAAAATGGATTATCTCTGAAACCATTGATGATACATACAAACCAAGGCCAGATTTGGACTCAGCGCCCACAAATGCATATAAAAACAAAAAATTCTATATAAACAGAATCAGTTACACAGTGTAATTAAATATATTGAAAATAAAAAATATTAAATATATTGATAATAAAAAATAATAATATACAAAACGATGGAGTATGATCACCAACATATTTGTACAGAAAAAAAATATATATACACACAATTATATTAAATAATTAAATATATTGAAAATAAATATACATCAAAATACATTCGTTTTACTGCGCTTAATTAAAACACTAAACTCGCACGTAATCGAGTCTACAGTCACATCATTATTGCCTTGCCCTACGCAGCAAATACAATTTAACATTATTTTACCGTTTAAGGTGTGCGGGCGCCTATACTCGATGTAAATGGCCTTCATATCGTTCATTACTATTTTTATGCCCACTTTACATTCGGTTGGGAAGTTATCTTTAAGTACGGATAGAATACGATCAAAAGCATGCAAAAAGAGGGTATCGTTAGCCACCACATCATTATTAAATACAAGCTTATAAGCATTCCTTTCCACTCAAGGGTTTTTTCTTACCGACCTGAGCTTTGTTTTTCAATCGTGAACTCTTCTTCACAACGCATAGCGGCAATTGAAATAATCTTCCAAGTCGTAACGACAGCTGCTCATTATATAGAGGTACAATTCTTCAGGGTGAACAGTGTGGGTGAACTCTGCCCTGTACCGCTCAAGTCCTTTGTACCAAAGTTCATGATATTTCGAAGAGTCTAAACCTTTTAAATCAGCATCCAGCTCTAGAGCATTCTCGCCCTGTTCATTCCTACATTCGATAAATCCGTCGAGCAGAGCGGTGTATACGTATTCAAGAACCGTGTCAAAATAAATCATATCCGTAACACGCGCGTCTAATATAGGCTTCAGCTTGCGGAATCCGACGATTTCAAACATTTTGTCGAGGATGAAACGGTTTCGCGTAGGGACAAGAACGTTATTATCATAAGCATTCTTCCACATCAGTCGTATATCAATGCATGGCTGATCGTTATTTATACACAACGTACAAACAACGGCATGTGAGTGGGGTATCACTAATCTGTTCTCTTCTTGTACCTACTCACACTTCTCAACTATCACGAAGACTCTATTTATCTCCTCAACACTTAAATACATAACATTACGTTTACCAGAGTTTGCTTGTACATAGTTAATGGCACCGGTTTCACGCCTGAACACGTGCAGTGACTGTCACGGACACATCGTTCGCGACATTGAGAATGCTTCTCAAAGGAAGTTCCATCGTATTCGAGGAGTGCACGTCCAGTCGGTTCAAGCTCTGAGATGACTGTGAGCCACGGCTGGGCGGATCGGCTCGACGGGGAAGCGAATCACACCATAAGCTGTTGAATCGTGTACGAATTTGTTCTCACATGAATCATACGAGTACTTGTAGCCATTATACCAGGCAATTTTCCGACACATGCGGTAATTTCAGTTTTAATGTTTTATGCGCACTAGACGTTCTCCACACATTAACAATCCGGTGCACTATTTGAGAGAAACATGTGACCATATTTATCCTTTTTGTTTAACAATCGATACTCGTCTCTAAATTCTATTAAAAACTCACACAGTCCTTTAGCCACAACCTTACTGCGAACCTCGTCATGATATATGTGAGTAGTGGTAAAAGTACTTTAGCTTGTCCATGATGACAAGGTTCACATTCTCAGCCGCAGGGTACGCGTACTCGGTATGATGCAACATGATATAATACCGCCTGTCACACTACTCATCAACAAGACTCACTATCCATATCGGTGCTAGGAATATTCGGTCTTGGAAAATTCGGTCTCGGAAAATTCGGTCTCGGAAAATTCGGTCTCGGAAAATTCGGTCTCGGAAAATTCGGTCTCAGAAAATTGAAGTAAATCTATGAGCTCATATAGCAAAAAATATTTAAATCACATTTGCCAGGTATAATGAAAACGTAAACGAGAATTTGAAAAGATTTATTAAAGGAATTGTTTTGTTGTTTAAAACTTAAAACTAAAAAAGATACCCTAAATAATGGGTAAAACATAAAAGAAGATTCGATCTCAGAAAATTCGGTCTTGGAAGATTCGGTCTTGAGACTCGAAAAGAAAAGTTAAAATGAAATTAAGCTATGAGCAACAGATTTTAAGAAGGTAATTTTATCACTTTCAACATACTTTTGCACAAGTATTTCGATGCGAGAGTGAAGTGTTTCACATTTTTTCTTTTTATTTGGCTTGTCTCTTCGTTGCAAATGCGAAATTTTAGTCTGCTTGTAACTGATGATTTCAATGCGGAATGAAATGCTTGAAGGGCATTATTAGTTCGGGGCAATTTTTTTGACCTAACCTAACCTAACCTAACCCAACCTAACCGAAATTTTCAAGACCGAATTTTCTGAGATCGATTTTTCACGACCGAATTTTCTGACACCGAATTTTCTGGACACCATCCATATCCGTTGCTTCTCTTCTGCACGCGTTATTTCTTTCACCTCACGGTATATGTACGCTTTTATACAGTTTAGCCCTACAACGTAGTCCATTACGTCGTTTGTGCTGCGAAATCCGGCAATACTCTCGACAGAATATCCATAGAGTATTTCAACATCTTGTTCCTTCGCGCAATTCAATGTAGCATTAAAAGTCTCAAAGGAGAGTGGGGTAGGGCGTTTTTCAGTATTCACCATATCTTCCGACTTTACCGAATACCACTTCATAAACGTCGAAGAAGCAATATCAAAAGTAGCCATCACTATTTTTTCGTCTACGTGAGAAAATACACGTCTGAGCTCCAGGGTTTGCAGAGGTCAACTGAGCACGCCGGAGTAGAGATATGCTCAGGTAGTAGCAGGAGTCACATGACCGAGCTCACAGTAGGCGGAGATTAGGATTGTACACACGCACGCAAACAAAGGAGAAAATGAAACGCTAATTGAAACAAATATACGTAATAAATAAATATATCGTTAACAATACATATATAGGTATATATAAAAACAATCAAGGATTAAAGTATCCAAAGGGTATCATAGGTATCATAGGTACCAGGCACCTGGTAACGTTTCCTATAGGTGTTACGGCATACCTTTGTGCCTCTAAGTTCTTTCACTCACCCGAGTTCCTGCCCCGAAAATTGTGGGTCCCCACAGTCAGTTGGGGTGGATGGTTGTCCTTATCTTCCAAGCACACTAGATCCTTCAACGAATCAAAGTTAACGACTCGTCGGTTCGCATGGTTAAGCGTGATGCCCTTAGCCTTCAGGATATATTTCATATCCACCCCCACTCTCACCCGTATCCCATAAGTTTTTGGCCCTGTTGATATAAATGAGTCAGCATATGCACCATCACTATACTCATCCTTGATCTCGTCAGTTAATTCTCCGAGGAATTCCCCAATAGCAGGCATGTAGTCACCCTCCCTCTCTGTGAATATTACGCTATCTGTGTCAGCGTACAGCACCCTCCGCCCAAGAGAGTGCAGTAAGTAGTCCCCAAAGCTTGATGCAGGCGTAGGCCGTTGTGAAGCTAGCTACAGGTATGTTTGTAACCCATAACCACTTTATCAGGAGCGTTGGAATAATCCCAGACTTCACTATAACTTTGTGCCAGATTCTTTACAATTTGGGAAAGGTCAAGATGTATACCTTCACGGGCACGGTAACGCTGAATATAAGCCGTTTTTTTAACTTTCGCGGATACCCCGATGCTTCTATCTTATCCTTCAAAAAAGCGTTTATATATGAGGGGCTCCGCGCCAGATGTTCGTAAGCGCCACCCGGGCTAAAACTCGTTTTTTGCAACAGCGTGACGCTCAGTTCCCACACTATCCATTGATGAGATAATTTGAGAGCTATAAATTTCATATAAACATCTTTGCGCTATCTTCAATGGTTCAAGAGATACGGTCTAATATTCATTCCCCAACTTTAACTGCGTTTTCTGGCGATTTTATTTTTTGCGCTTACGAACATCTGGCGCGGAGTGCCTCATATGGCGTGAAAAGGTTAGGTAGCTTCTGAACCTCTACACTTCATGTATCTTCAATATTGTGTATCCATGGCGAACGGCCAAGGCCAGCTCACGGCTTGTATATACACCCCTGATCTTACGCTGATTGGTTGTATGATTACAATCCCCGTTGTTCTCCTCTGCGCATTCCACGCATAGGGGAAACATGTGCTTGTGATCTATAACGAACGGGTAAGATCTAAATCCATAAATCGCGAGGGGGGAGCACGTCTACGAAAGAGATTCGAAAGTAGCGCTCACTCAAGTTAGCTGAGAACTCCTCGATGGTTGGCATGGCGAGGCCCTCCAGTTTTTCAGGTGCACCTACGGGGTACATATTGTTCTTCATCATGCAGGGATATAAAGAACAGAAGTCGTAGTAACGGAGTTTCACGCTCTCCGTAGGTGGAAAGTATAGCTTGAATGGATTTGTACGCCCTCTGAACAAGCTATCGCCGCATTTGAGAGGATCCAACACCATTCAACGCTTGATGGCCCTTATTTCTTACCGGTACTGCTTATCGGTTTCCATCCGTGCATCATACTCATGCTCCCACACGATCTTGTGAGTGAACTGGGAGCCTATAAGTTGATCGCGGTTACGGGTCCATGCGAGGCTGTCGACGGGAGATCTTCCATGGAGGTCCCCTGTGACGGCACACTCAGGGCGCGGGCATCCATGCCACCAGCAGACGTTAAAGGAGTACACAGTCTTCTCACCAGTGTTTGGACCCTCACTTAGACCATCAACCCCAAAAACACGACCACGGGATCATTCCTCCCCATCTTATTTTCAGCTATGGGACCTTTACTGACGATGAAGAAAGTGGTAGTGATTCCGGACGAACTGTATGCTTCACTACAAAGTTCAAAGAATCCAGACACGGTTCTAGAACCCCGTAAAAGCAGGCTTAAAAGAATGGAAAGCGACTTGTTAGCCCTATTAAACAGTGAAAAGTCACCCGATGAGAAAAGGATCTTGTACCAAGAGGCTCTGCAGAAATTTCTTCATGAGTACAAAGATTATCAGAATCCGACAGAGCTCCCGTGGTTATTAGGCACAGTTCGAGCAACGATGAGCATGTCGACATAGGACCTGGGGCCGACGTTAGAGATGACCAACCATACAGTTGACCGATACAGGCGAGGTCATTGTTGAAGGAACAAGGGTACAGGGATCGAATATCGTCGACATTCTCCATAATCTAGTGAGAAAGTGAGACAGACCCTCACCAGCAGGATTGAAGCATATTAAAGCAACACTACAACAAATAAATGCCCCCAAAACAGTGATAGGAAATCTGAATAGGTTAAAAGACTTGGAACAAGTCTTCTATGTGCCACAACTCAGTACGCCATCACCCGCAACAGCAGCATCTCTGAAGAGGAGAAAGAAAAGACCAAACGGCCAACCTTATCCACGTATCTCTAAAATATGCAAATGGTTAACATATTAAGAAAACGCTATTATGACATTTCTAACCCCGCCTCCTATGGCGGTGTTAATAGACTATACAGAGGTGTTTACAATGATGGAGTAGGGAAAAAGATGTTGAGAGATTTTTGCGGGCGCACGATGCTTATATATTTCATAAACCGGTGAGAAAAAGGTTTAAAACGGCCAAGACAACCGCGGATTGGATTGACTCTATTTGGCAAGCGGATTTAACAGACATGCAAAGATATTCAGTGTATAATGATGGCTACCGCTACATCCTATTCATAATAAATGTATTCTCTAGATATCTGTAGCTACGTAATTCCTCTGAAAAATAAATCGCTTGAAACAGTTGCTAAAGCTACCAAAACGCTGATGTTGAAAGAAAACAGTGTTCCTGCTATTTTTATACGGATATGGGGAAAAAAATTATAGGCCGCGCTTTTCAGAACATGCTGACAGAGTTTAATATCAGTTACTACATTAGCAATTCTATACATAAGGCCTCTTTAGCTGAAAGAGTTCAACGTACCATAAAGGAACGCATGCGTCGCTATTTTACCCATAAAAACACATACAGATATATAAACATTCTGGGATCATTGGCCTTGTCCTACAACCGTTCACACCACCATACGATTGGCACAACACCTAACGGAGTTTTAGAAAGAGGTACGCGCCCAGAGCCTGATGTGAGAAGAGATGTAGCACCGCCACCATACTCTACATGTTTCAAAATCAATGATTATGTAAGGCTATTTCGTTAGGGAAATAAATTCGCGAAGGGATTTGAGCAAGGATGGACAATTGAGATTTTTAAAGTTAGTGCTATGAGACCTAAAGGCGAGATAATGATGTATTACTTTGAAGATTTGAATGGGGAAGAAATCGCACGAGGCTTTTACCACGAGGAGTTGCAGAAAGTGGCATTTAATTTAGGAAAAAATGTGTTTAAAATTGAAAATATTTTAGGTAGCAAAGGTTCAGGAAAGAGAAAAATGTACCTGGTGAAATGGCTAGGTTACCCAGAAACTTTCAACACCTATATAAAAGCTGCTGCAATAATGAAGCTTAAATAGTATGCAACATGGCGCCTAACCACTTCTATGTCACACTCCCGTCCTCTTCATCTCTGTCTGTATATCCTAACAACATCGTAGCCAACTTTGTAACAGAACTCCATGGGCCCATTGAATTGGAACGTGATTTGTACGAAGTTGGTGTTTGTGAATTCCAGCTAGCCACCAAATTTTAACTCTTTAAAATGAACAGATCATATTTCTGATCCTCAGAAGAGTCAATGAGTGTGAAAAATTAGGCATAACCTTAGACAACACTATGCAATCAGTCCTGTTCGGTGAGGTACAGTACTATAGTACAAATGTAACATTAGGAATCGGTCATTATAACAGTCACGGACATTGTGACGGGGCTAAACAAGTCTTGAGAAGTCGTACCTGACAAACGACTTACTTTTTGAAGTCGTAAACATAGACACACCTGCACGCACGTTGAGGCAAGTTAAAATCAACGTTTAGTAGAAATATTAAAGACAAAGAACTGTTCACAATTGTGGGCGAGAGTCGATGTAGTGCAGCCCTCCAAAGAGACACCTTTCACGAGGCACAACATGACTTGTGCAGCTTAATGTATCAGTTGAAAGTGGAGAAATTGGGTGAAAGCTATCCATCCCCAGACATGTGCTATATTTACAGCAATATCGTGGGCATCAATTTGTTGGGGACATCCAGGCGCGCCTGCTGCGCATTGTACACATTCCCAACCATAGAGGGAAGAGTTTGAGCATTACATATGACAAGCCCCATTATGTGAATGTTTCGACTAATCTATTCACAATATCTCAATATATATAAGAACGATTGGGGGAAAAAATTTCCATTCGGTGATGGGAGCTTAACAGTGAAGCTACACTTTCGTCGCATTCAGTTATAATGACCCGAAAGCCTTTCACAGTCTATCGAGGGGTGAGATATCAGCGTGGGAGTGGGCTTGGCTGCATTTTTTCAACCATACTACACATAGCTGTCCCATTGTTGAAGAGGGGTGCTGAATATCTCAGGAGGAAGGCGTTACACACAGGTTTTCACGCGGTAGAAGACGTAATTGGTAGAACTAAACCTAAAGAAGCTCTAAAAAAACATTTAAAACGTACATGGGACGAAATCACCAAACCTGCAAAGAAAAAAATGCGGAAAGAAGAAGAAGAGCGTTGTCCAGAGGAAGAGGTTACCAACACGTGGCGCTAAACGTAAAAGGACATAAAAAAAGAAGTGTTCTAAACGTATGAAGCCTATGGTTGATCATTTTTTTAACTGATATAAGCTGAGGAAACTGCTCTCACGAATCATATGCTGATTACTACTTGTCGAGAGAGGTGGCACTATTTCTGACTCGTCATGGCGCGTTTCATCCATCCGTGTAGTTCACAATGTTGTAAATCGGAACTGTCCCTCTTTGATATGCCCCCTACACAGGTTTCTATTGAGTATAGCGACTTTATTACAATTAACCCATTAAACACAATTAGTTCACCGAGTGCCCCTATAGAATTCGTGATACCCAGCTCAGGCCCATACTTTTTTGATCCAAGCTGGATGCACATGTACACTAAACTGCGTATAGCCCATTCAGATGGAACAGACTGTGATGATAGTTACTCTGCATACCCTGAAACCAACTTTCTACACTCCATATTCAGCCAGTGTGAGGTGTATTTGAATGAGGTTAACATCTCGGCAGGAACGGGTTATTATCACCCACGAGCTTATCTGGAAGTTGTCCTCAACTTTTCAAAAGACGCAAAGGATACCTTTTTAACTGCCGAGGTGTATTATCAGACTAAAGACGAAAGTAGTATAAAGAATAATTTAAAAATTCTAAAAAGAAGATATATGAGTGTTTTGGACGTCTGCATACAGACTTCACATTCCAGGAGAAACTGCTTATGAATGGGGTGGATATGAAGTTAAATCTGTGACCTGATCAAGAAGAAGGCGCAAAGCCCGTTGTGATTCACATCATGAAAATATATCTGCGCGTGCGGCGAGTGAAATTAAGTTCGCCGAAATATATAAAAATTGAAAAAATTTAATACACGCAACAGTAAAATACCCAATTAACAGAGTACAGATCAAACTATACATGGTGCCCACAGGGTTGGCCTCGAAGCAGCTAGAAAACGTGGCACTGGGATATTAATTGGAATGCAGGATCACGCTTCACCGAATGGAAAATATAAAAAGAGCGCCTTTAAATTCGAGAATTTCGGCCTTAAAAATATAATTCTATACGTAAATGGCGTTGCATTGGGCGGGACTATGGTTACGGACTACTCATCAGACACTGTGTTTCCGTTCTGCAGAACTTATAGCAATCTGGCCCATATTGCCGTTGGCTGTGACGAGCTTGGGATTGGCGTAACGCAGATAGAATTTGTCAATCAATTTAACCTTTACCCATTTGATATTATTCCCGACTTATCTGCTAGTGTAAATACACACTTAAGTCCACAACAAAGCGGGAACATCTCAGTCAGATTGGAGTTCTCCGACCGTATAGAAGCGCCTATTAGTGCACTACTATACCTCGAATCACAAGCTCTAATAGAGCTCGACCGTTTCAGGAACGTTGTCACAGACTTTTAAATTGGACGCGAATACACTCCAGAGAGTAATGTGTTTGCGAAGAATGAAGCATTGAAATTGGCAACTACGAGAGGTTGGTGTAGTCTTATTATCAATAATGACATTGTAGCGGGTGAGGGGATTCACTGGTTTGCAATCTATTTTAAAAATAGGGAAATAATATACTATTTTAATTCACTTGGCACTCAGTCCTGGAGTGACCCTGTGGTTGGACAATTTATCGAACAGCTACATGTCCCTGAAATTGTCTGGAATCCTTACCGTTTCCAAGGATCAAGTGGGAAGGGATTTATAACTTTTTAAAAATTATTCGATTTGTGCGACACTGAGATGAATGTTGAATTGGTATGCAGACAAATAAAAAAAGGTTCCCATTTGTACGCACTCGATGCATTGTGTAAAGTTTTTCGTGTATATATATAATTGTAACTATATTGTGTAAAGTTTTACGTGTGTGTATAATTTAGGGTGCCACATAAAAATCATTTTTTGATTTTTAGGACGGCCCTTTGTGGGATTGTTAGGTTGGTTGAAAAAGCCCTGAATATGAAATTTTAGCCAAATTGAAGGATATTTAGGGGTTCCGCATCGACCATCTCTGGCGTACCACGTGTCAGAAGTAATGAGTTTCTCCAAGAAATTGCTCCAGCTCCAAGGGGTAAAGTAACATGTACAATGTCAATATAAATGCTATCATATACCATGGCGTAGAGGACAGTCACAGCTATATTTCCATAGCATTAAGTTTATTCCATCTCCAATATTTTTTTTTATATTAATATTTTTGTCGCGGTTCAAAAGTTTTTTTTCAAAGTTTCACCTTAATACGTTTATGCTTTGTAATCCAAACCACACCAACCGGCAACCAGCTTATAACAACACAATACGCAACTAGCAAACAGTGCAAACACCTTAACAATATTGTTCAACATTATTTCATAATTAATTGGAATAAACTTGTCCCACCATGCCTGGGTAGCAGGATACTATTCTCTGTGTGTAATGTTATTAATAATACAAAATCATTAAATCAATTTCAATTTTATTGCAACAAAACAACTTAATATTATTAAAATAAAAAACATTTTATTCCGTATTAATCATAGTAATATACTGAGCCTACTGGCCATATAAATCAAAATAATAACTAAGAAATAAAGTATATACGATTATACATTGTTATACAGGATTAATAGGAGTAACACCCTATAAAAATGAAGCAAATTCAAATATACCATAAAGTACTCCCAAACCCGTTAAGGATTTCCGCTGCGGGCGCTCGGGTGCTCTTTGCGGTGCTTCTCAACGACTTGCATCAAGTACTGCCGTTGCTCCTCGTCCTTGGTGAGTGCGAGATTGTAGTTCTGCATCAGCGCGACCCCTCGCTCCGCCCGGACATTGACAACGCTCAACGTAGAGACACGGCGTTTCCCCGCCAGGTAGGACGCATTGTTCGACCAGGTAGCCGGCTCCAACTCTAGGAAAGAAGTATTGATCGCGAGCCGCTCGAAAAGAAGCGTGCTGGATGTCGTGCAAAAGTCTGCGACTGTCTTTCGCTCGAGCTCCTCCGGGCAGACGTCCAGGGCAATGCGCTTGGGTGGCTCCTCGGTGCCCTCGACATCCTTGATGGCCGTCGCAATTCGACTCTTCTCCTCCAGCGGAGTGTCGTCATCGAAGAGAGCGAGGGCGGCCAGGTGTTCACTCAGGTACCAGAGATGTCGTCGAAACACAGGGGAGGTAGCCTTGGACACGTCCTTGTCCACCTTGTCGTAGTCAACCAGCGCCTTGAGCATCGCCAGGTCAGTTCGAGGGGCAGCGGCGGGAAGGGGCGCCGTAAACCAGGCCGGAATGTAAACCAGCAGCGCAAAGTTTACGAAGCGCAGGATGCCCCGGGCCTCGCGAGCCTTAATGGGGAGCTGCTGCCGGAAGAGGTGGAGCTTGATGGCGTATATCACTTTGGCCATCCACCGGGCGCGGTGGAGTGCGCCCGGTCGCATGAAGCGCACACCTCGCTGGGGGACGCCTCCAAGCGCTATGATCGCCAGCTCCAGGAGCTCTCGGTAGTCGTCCCGCGGCTGGCCCTTGGTGATGTGACCCTTGAAACGCGCGATCAGATCGTCTCGCGCCTTGAGCAGCGGCTTAGTAAGGTCTTCCTTGGAGATGGCGCTGAATTGGTCGGTGCAGACGGATTGCCAGCGCTCCTTCAGTCGCGAGAACAGTTTAATGTCAGGACCAGAGGAGGGGCCCATGCACTCGATGAAGGCTTTCTCTGCCACCAATTCTAGCATGTGGTGCCGACAGGCCAGGTTCAGCAGCTGGCGGTGAAGGCCCTGCTCGATGAAGACGCAAGCGCCCGAAACGACGCCCGTGTTGGCAGCTGTCGTGTCAAAGGAGAGCCCGACGACACGATCAGCGATTCCCCAGTCATCCAACGAGTTCAGCACAGCATCTGCTTGGGCGCGACCAGTTCCAGCAGGCAGCTTCGGCACGGAGAGAAGTTTGTCGACGCCGTCGCCGGACACGACTATGGCGAGGCGATCGACCTTCTTGCCGCTGAAGTCGGAGACCATCTTCCCGTCCCAGTGAACGATGAGCGGGACACTGGGATCGAACGTCATCTTCACTTCTTTGGCGATTTCCCCTCGATGACGCAATCGCCAACGCCGAATCGTCTCGTGACTGAGAGCCAGTTCATCTGTGTCTTGAATATCCAGACTGGAAGCAGCTGCTTTCATGAGTTGAACGGCTCCACGGTTGCTTGTTTTGGTCCGGTCCAGTGCCGACGCTAGGTCTTGAGTCATAATGTTCTTTTTGCGACGGCGCTTTGTAGGTGGATTGGTTTCCTCTTCTGTCGAGCAATTAGGCGACGACGACGAGTTTGATGATGTAAGGGTTGCTGTTGCCAGTGATTGCTCTGATTGCTTTTGGCGTTGCCTTTCTTTGGCAGCTTCACGCGCGGATGCACGTTGCTCAATTCCAGTGAGGATTTTGTCCACCCCGGACATGACACCACGGCGACCCTTTTCGCGTTGAGCAAGAAGGAAGTCGCGATCCTCCTGGATGGTGATGACGGAGAGGGCGTTGTCGAGAGCCACGTCAAAAATGTCATCGAGTCCCTCGGTGAAGGCCGCCCTGGCTGCCTCACCTGTGGCGCCGGACCGCTTCCGGCTGCGCTGCAGTGCCTGCCAATTGTCGTAAAGTCTAAGCAGTTTTCGCGCGGCGCTTTTGGAGGTCATGGTCGGGATTCTGGCCATAGCCCAGAAAGTATACACCTCGACGATCACATTACGCGCCGCCTCGGCTAGAAGTTGTTTTTGCACCTTATGAAACTGTATAAACCGGCGAAGCACTTCACCATTTGAAGGTAACCTGTTTCCCGTTAGGGGCTTGGGTTGGCGTGTCCGATTAGCCATATCTCGGTCTTGGATCTCAGTGAGCTTGCGGTAGCCATCACGAGATGATCACGCGTTGAATGCGTGAAGGAGACTGATTGACTGAAGACTGTGACAGTGTGACTCACCACACTAACCCGGCGTTGCGCTGTTGCCAGATCTCAATGCTGAAAAGTAGTGAAAATATATACAATGAGAAGCAAATATTAATTATAAATATTTAAATTTATGAAATGCATAAATTATAGCAATATATATGCAGGGTTGGCTGGTTTAACCCAAATGGTTTAAACCATTGGTTTAAACCATGGTTTAAACCATTTAAAAAACATGTTTTTCTGTTTTTTTTGTTTTTTTATAATTTCAATTTTTACAACACAAATTATTTAATTCATAAACTAATAGCTCTAAAACTAAAACTTATATTTATATTGATAAGACCTAAAAACCATCAGTTCAGGGTAGCCTAGTATGTACGGTAGTATATAATATAGCTACCTTGCAGTAGCAGGCCTATTTAATAGTGGCATTACATTATAAACGCATGTAGCTACAAATATAAATGTTGTTATTAGGTTTATTTTCATTTTTGTGAAGTTAGCACTTCTTACATCTAACATCTTCCAATTAAAAAATGAGACAGTCAGCAATTCTAATTTCTGAGTACCAGTACCTAATTGAGTTATCTGAGTTGTTTTTTTTTTTTTAAAACCATTGTTTTTTTTTTTTTTTTAAATCATGGTTTTTTGAACCCTGTATATATGTAATAGTGCCATGGTTACAGGTTTCCCAGATAAATCCATTATTTCGAACACACGGTACAACAGAAACGGTCGATGCGGAACCTCTAAATGTACTTCGATCGGGCTCAAACTTCATATTTAGGGTTTTCTCATCCAACCAAACAATATGACTAAGGGCCATTCGAAATTTCCAAATTCTAAAAACTGCCCCTATAGAGTGTGGCACCCTAGTGTATATATATAATTATAACTGTAAAATATCTCCATTAATGTTAGTCTTATTTAATGGACGCTAGATCTGTAAGCCGAATTGTACTAAAACATGCTTTCTACCATTTAATAAACTGAATGAAAATACAATGTGTTTTGTTCTTAACCAAAAAAACTTACATTAGTTCCTCGATGACCTGGCATTCGTTGAACCGGATGTGAGCCAATACCTCGACTTCGGTATTCAGGACACTGGGTTAGCTGCGCGGTAAAGCCTCCAAATCGTCGTCACTTATTTGACTTTCATCAAGGCTCTCGCGAAAAGTAGCTATAATACGATCAAGTTCCGCATCGGTCCTTTAAGGAGAAATTAACATGATTAGTCCATACTGAATCATATTAATTAAAGTTAAATTAAATTAAATTAAATTAAAGTGTGATTAAACAGTTACAATAAGAGAAAATGCCGATTAGGGCGCCCGGGCAAATTATAATCACAAAGCAGATATCCTGACAGGTTTTAAAAGTAAAATTAGCTGGATGTGTTACCCATCATCTGCCAGCACCAGGTAACGAACCCGGTTGTTAATACATACATCCATATATATATATATATATATATATATATATATATATATATATATGGGGAGAGAGTTACATTAAGATAAAATACGATTAGGGCGCCCGAGCAGATAATAGTCACAAAGCAGATATCCTAACGGGGCTCAAAGGTAAGATTAGCTGGATGTGCTACGCATCATCTCCCAGCACCGGGTAACGAGCCTGGGACCGCAGGCAAATCTTAAAAGTTTTTAGCAATTCTAAATTCCTACCTACAGAACTTTCTATAAATTTTTAAGTTATCAGTAACAAGCGTGTAATAAAATTTCACTTTCAAATAATAAAATTCACTGTCTAAATGACGTTATCAGCAAGGAAGATTAGCTGGGTGTGCTACGCATCGTCCTCCTCCCCAGGGGCCTCGACCAGATATCCTTTCACTTCGTTTTATTACGGCTTTTTATAAATTATAACACTTGCACTGAATAAAACAATAAATATATATAGCCCGGCCTTCCGCTTAAATAAGAAACTAGTTTTTCAAAACGCATTTATTATGGCTTTTTATAAATTAACTAACACAAGCACAGAATGAGCCGAAGTATAAAGTCCGATTCACAAATTAAATTAATTACTCACATTTTAATGCCGTCTTCATCGGCTGTTTCTTTCTCGCCGTCAGAAATTTCTGCAATGCTTTGTGTTGAAAGTAGGCCACTCTGGTCTGCCGCTGCGAAAAGATGAAGTGTGGTCAGCGCTGCAGTATCTCCATCTTCAAACAACTGCGGGTAGCCGTAAAGCTCTTGTGATTGACTTATGGTGATATCTGTGGTTACTCACTCATAAATACAACGGTTGTGGATTCCACATGAAAAATGCCATCTTTTATATACACTATCCTAATTGTAAACACCCACAATAGCCGAATCATGAGTTTCCTATTGGTCGTCGGTGAAATTTGGGTGGAACATAACTTGTAAGCGTGACTACCCACCAACCAGAGGTCCTGGGACTCCGCCCACTGGGGTGTAATTGTATGATCCGTAAATTCTGGGGCATGTCAGATATAACTTACCCATTCCATAGATTTCTTCAAGAAATGATTCGTAGAAAGAGAGATAGAGAGAGAAGAGAAAGATATATATATATATATATATATATATATATATAGAGAGAGAGAGAGAGAGAGAGAGAGAGAGAGAGAGAGATAGAGAGAGATCGAGAGATCGGAGTATGATAAACATCCATTTTATTACCTCAACTGTTGTGTGTGTATATATATATATATGAGGGACTTAGCGACGTTGGAAGATAATTGGAAATCGGGGAATTTCGCTTCGGTTTAAAGTTTATCGTGCCGAGAGATTGGCGTGTAATAAATGTCCATTTTATCTACCAACCAATTGTGCCGATATATAATATATATATATTAGGGATGTACCGATGTATCGGTATCGGTATCGACCGATACTGCCGATACTTTTCCAAGTTCTCATTTTAAAATTAATATTTAATTATTTATAAAATGCAGTTGAATAAATTTTTATTTGAATAAACTTACTGAATACATATGAAGTTTCATCATTTTTCATTTTTTCCTCTTATTTTTTAAACTGCTATAATTTGAAACCAATTGCGTATCACGAGATTATTACATTAATTTTTCACTAGAATTAAACATTAACGCCTAGGGAGGACTTATATCTAGAGGTATACTTATGCAACGCACCTCGGGCCCGACTTGGACTAGAGTAATGTAGTAATTAGTAACTATATAGTGGCGTACGGAGTTATAAGTAATGCCTACTTTCTTGTGACTAAAATTATTTCTGTACGTTATATTTATGCAGTGAATGTGCTAGAGTATGTACGACTATTACTGTATAAATAATTATTGATAAAATGTTTTTATTGAATTTTAAAATAAAGTATCCGTATCGGTATCGGCAAAATATCGGCATATTTTGAGTATTGGAGTATCGGTATCGTTGGAAAAACGAGTATCGGTATCGGCCAAAATTCTGGAATCGGTACATCCCTAATATATATATATATGTACGTTTTTAGCATATCTATTGCGTATTATTAAACCTGCTTTCATATGGTAAATTTAATATATAGATTTTCTCAAATCAAAAGAATGAATATTAAGATGGATGAAAGAATTGTACGAAAACGAGAACCGCATCGGTTCCGTGCTCGATGCCCGGTGATTGCAACCGGAATAATGTTGGAATAATGTGCAGTGTAAAGGGCACTGTGTATTTCTTTTATTATTAGATGCGTAGCACACCCAGCTTCTGCACAAGTGGTTGGTAGATAAAATGGGTACTCTGGGTGACCTAGTGGTTAAGATGCTGGGGTGCTGGATTCCCCGTTAAACCGTAGGTCTAGGGTGGGATGAAACGTTTGACCATTGTCAGAATGAACAATTCGGGTAGGTCCGGATTCCCTGTTCAACGATAGGTCTAGTGTGGGGTGAAAGGTTTGACTTTCGTCAGAATGAACAATTCGGGTAGGTCCGGATTCCCCGTTAAACTGTAGGTCTAGGGTGGGGTGAAAAGTTTGACCTTCGCCAGAATGAACAATTCGAGTATTTTTTGTCTTTCTTGGAATAAAAAGAAATGTTGTTTTGAAGGCATTTCGTATAAGAGATGAGTGACAAAAGTAAATAGACACCTCTCTCTCTCTCTCTCTCTCTCTCTCTCTCTCTCTCTCTCTCTCTCTCTCTCTCTCTCTCTCTCTCTCTCTCTCTCTCTCTCTCTCTCTCTCTCTCCATCTCTCTCTCTCTCTCTCTCTCTCTGGAAACTCATCTATAAATAAATAATTAGTATATATAGCTGTGAGCTGTGTGTGTTTGTGTGTAATAATAGGGGATTTATGTGCGTTTGTGTGCGCATCTTGGGGTTCAAACGTTGTGTAAACGGTTGATGTTGGAGGACGCTGGCGGCTTATGAGCGCATATATAGTTGTATGTGTAATAATATGGGATCTATGTGCGTTTGTGTGCGCATCTTGGGGTCTCAAACGTTGTGTGTAGACGGTTGATGACGGAGGACGCTTTGGCCTATGACCGCATGTATAGTTTTGTGTAATAATATGGGATCTATGTGCGTTTGTGTGCGCACCTTGGCTGTTCGAGCGTTGTATACACTGTGCCAACTGGCTGATAATACCTGGAGGCACTGGCTTCTACGCCAACTGGCGGATTTCGAGTGCTAAGTCAAGTGTTGCTGCCATGACCACTCATTGAGCTTCCGCCTCTCGTGGAAGCTGGATGGTCTCTTCCTCTCTCTCTTCTTCCTCTCTCTTAGGTTAGGTACACCCCTTTGGGGGGTGAGGTCGTCCGACCTTCTCCCCAAAAGAGGTCAGGTGGACTTCCCCGGCTTGCTGGGGGAGTTCCCCTCCCCACTTTTTTTGGCACCCTGGGGGTGGCACTGGGGGTCTTGCAACAAGGAGGGTTGGCCCTGGGGTTGGCACTGGCACTCATTGCAACATTGAATCATTGCATTGCACTCTAACCTTTTGCGCCCATATTACTAAGGATGTTCCTCGTCGAGCGGTTTCGTTCGCGATTAGGTTTCGTTTGCGATTTGGAACAAGTTTCCCTATTATTTTCCACGTATATATTATGGCGTACCTTTCTCTTCTTTTTTCCAACGATTATTAAATATAGATGTATTTACGTCGTCTTTCTCAGTAATTTAGTTATTTGCATCCATTGAGGTTGGCCTTGAAATTTCTCTGAATTTCTTGACTGATTTCTTACTGTCTAGTATATTGGGAGGTTAAGACTGGGCAATATTCCATTTTTCGTGTGGTCAATTGTTTCAAGAGAGGAATCATTGCATTCTTGTCCCTTCTTTTAAAGGTTCTTACTATCTGTCCCGTTATTCAGTTTGCTTTCTTTAACCCTATTTTGTTTATTATCGTTATCTTACGTTGGGTCTCAATTTTCGCATTGTCGTTTATATATATATATATATTAGGGTGGTCCAAAATATTATAGTAAAAAACTATGTTGGTCGAATCGTTTCTCCACATGCCTTGTTTTTGTCCACTAGGGTCGATTTACTTGTGTGTGGAATTTGAGCTTGATTGGTGGATATTTAGGGGTTGTCCCATACTAAACATTTCGTTTTTTTCTTTTTGGAAGTGATTATGACGTCGTCTAATATGAGATCTGCGCCTGAAAACTGGCTCCTTGGGAGGCCGAACTCTCAGTTATCGACAGCAAGACTACCCCGTGTACTAGACGTGCTCCGACTGGCCCAGTACAACCACCGAAGGAAGAACCCTGCCCACGAGTTACAAGTTGGCCTGTGAAGCAGTTGTCGCTGTATGGCAGCGCGCCAGAATTCCTTCCCAATGGATAGATTCGTGTGTCCGGAAACTGTCAAAGCTGTACGAGAAGTATCTAGCCCTCAAGAAGCACCGAACTCGACAACGAGAAAGTGACAGAATGAACGAGGAAGTGTTCAAAGGTGATCTGGAAGAGCTGTTTGATATATCTACAAAAGATGCAATGTCGGTAATCAAGAACGAGGAAGACCGGGAATTCCTTCGGAAGCAAAGAGAAGACGTCTTTTCCTGTAGCATGAGTGGGGCTGACCAAAAGACGCCTGCAAAAGAAAGTAGAAAGAGACAACGAGAAGAAAAAGAAAGGATGGCAAAAGCGAGATACGACGGAAGGGAAACCAAATCCAGGACGGGGGCAACAGCAGAACTTTCTTCCACATCATCTTCTCGGGAATCTGAAAGCGAAGACGAATATAGACCTTCTGCGTCAACATCTGCGGCAGCTGCTGCTTCCCCAACGCCAAAGAGTCTTAAGAATATCTTCAACTCGCCCGAAGTCGTCGGCGCCTTGGATCGCGTCAATCTTCCAGATCACGGGGCTGTGTTTGTGGCTGGAGCCGTTGCTGAGGCGCTTGGACATAATCTTTCACAGCTCACACTCTCCCAAAGTTCAATTAGGCGGTCTAGAAGACAAGGAAGACAGGAAACGGCAGCAGCAGAAGACCAGGAATCTTCTTTGGAGGGACCTCTTCTTTTACACTGGGATGGCAAACTATTGCCAGATATCGACGGATCCAAGGCAAGCGTTGATAGAATTGCTGTCCTTGTCACTGGAAACGGCCACGAGAAGCTTTTGGGAATTCCGAAGATGGACAAAGGTACTGGGGAGTCTCAGGCGAATGCTTGTGTTGAAGCAATTGAGAAATGGAATCGCGGGTCTCAAATCAAAGGACTCGTATTTGATACGACAGCCAGTAACACAGGGCTTCACAAAGGAGCTTGCATCAGAATCGAAGAAGCTCTAGGAACCGAACTGGTCTGGATTGCTTGCCGTCACCATGTCATGGAAATCATGCTGTCCGACGTCTTCTCCTGTATCTTCGGTCCATCTGGAGGTCCAGAATCCGGACTCTTCAAGCGATTTCAGAAACAATGGCCATCGATAAATCAAGATGCGTGTGTTGCAGCAACCGACGAACTCTTCCAGGATCCGGTATTGAGCAGATTGCAGAAAGAGATGCTGGATTATTTGCCACATGCACTCGAAGCGCAGCAACCAAGGAACGATTATTAAGAATTCTTGCGCTTATCTCTCTTGTTCCTTGGCGGAGGAAGTGGGAACAAGTCATTTCGAGCTTCCGGCTCAACACACCACGCTCGTTGGATGGAGAAAGGAATTTATGTGTTGAAGATATTCCTTATCCAAGCTCAATTCAAGCTGACACCACGAGAAGCCAGGAACATAACCGACTTCGCTCTGTTTGTGAGTCTCGTTTACATCAGACAATGGAACGAAGCGTCCCTTGGAATTCGAGCCCCCTACAACGACATCGAACTTCTGTCTCTGCTCAAGACTTACCCAAATCAGACTGTGGCCAGTAAAGCGTCCGCGGCCTTTTCCCGGCATCTTTGGTTTCTCTCCGAGCACCTGGTTGCCCTAGCCTTTTTCGACGAACGAGTGACCACGGCGACAAAGGAAAGGATGCTCCGGAACCTACAGCGTCCGCGGTTACCCGGCCCTCCTCCCTCGACGTCTAGAGATCAAGGATGAAGTGGAAGACATGAAGTTGGAGGACCTTGTGACTAAAAGGACCAGTTCCTTCTTTGATGTTTTGATGGAAGGAGGAAAAGCGAAATCTCAATCCTTTCTGGAGAAACCCTCCGGACAGTGGACGGGCGATCCTTTTTTCAACGAACTTCGGGATCGGTCCTCTCGGATGGAAGTAGTAAACGACACCGAATCAGGCGAGTTTGTCTAAAACAATTCGTCTAAAATACAATTTGTCTAAATCAATTTGTCTAAAACAATTTGTCTAAAATAGTTTGTCTAAAATCAATTTGTCTAATAACAATTTGTCTAAAATACAATTTGTCTAAAAATAATTTGTCTAAAATACAATTTGTCTAAACAAATAATTTAATATAATATGGCATACAAATTGTTGCCTGATGTACAATGCTATTTATTACTTGCCACGCCCCATCTTAAAAGGTTACCTCTTGTGCGGAATAGTACATCGAAATCAGTTATCCCGGAACCCATAACCCGGTTAGGTTAGGTTAGGTTAGGTTAGGTATATTATGAAATAAAATCAACCCATTTTCAATCTTTTCATCCTCACTCCAAATTTATCAAGCAGACAAATGCATTTCTAGTTATCTTCAGTTATTAGTCAAATTGTATTTTAGACAAATTATTTTTAGACAAACTATTTTAGACAAACTATTTCGATGTACTATTCCGCACAAGAGGTAACCTTTTAAGATGGGGCGTGGCAAGTAATAAATAGCATTGTACATCAGGCAACAATTTGTATGTCATATTATATTAAATTGTTTGTTTAGACAAATTGTATTTTAGACAAATTATTTTTAGACAAATTATATTTTAGACAAATTGTTATTAGACAAATTGATTTTAGACAAACTATTTTAGACAAATTGTTTTAGACAAATTGATTTAGACAAATTGTATTTTAGACGAATTGTTTTAGACAAATTCTCCTAGACCCAAACGACACGGCGGAACGGGGTATCAGCCTGATCCAAAAATACAACAACACACTGACGAAGGACGAAGAGCAGAAACAGTTCCTTCTTCGACTGGTGGCAAACCACCGAAAGAAGCTCTCCACTCCATCAAAGGCGGCTCTAATGTCATAGTTTTTCAAGTGCATAACTGTTTTCTGCTGCGTGAGACCCCTGATTTATGGATTCCACATGGGGCGACCCCTAAATACTGTTTCTTGGGGAAAATATTTTGTGATTTTCAGTTATGTATAAAGGAATAAAAATACCTTGTGGAGAAAGGAAATTTGTTCTTTTGTTTTTTTGGACCACCCTAATATATATATATATTAGGGTGTCACTTATTTGTATGGTAAAAATTGAATCATCAGGAAGTTTCGTTCTGACCCTCTAGAAATGTGGCATTGTATGTAAAAAGCTGATTATGAAGTTTCATGAGAAAATATTAATATTTAGAGGTCGCTCAACGCCATTAAAATTTTGATGACACGTCGTTACTTGTCCTAAATTGAAATGCGCTTCCTTTCTATGCCTCACTCCAATATCATTTCAGTCGCCTTAATGGTAGGATGTATTTGCATTAGTGCGTGTTATTTTAGTCTTTTAGTCCTCCCTGACATCAAAAATCGCATATGACTAGTGTTGATGGACAAGAGAACCCTCCAAAGCGTGTGGTTGTTGACTTGGATACTGTGAAAGAAAAAAGCTTGGAAAACTTTGTAACAAAAAACACAAAATCATTGTTCACGAAGCTCAACCTTCCAGATGAATTCTTGGAAAAAACTGCTGAGCAATGGGAAGAGAATACGCATTACCAGACTGCGAAAGAGAGTGTAAAAACTCTAACTGTAACAAATGACTTTGCTGAACGTGGAGTTGCTGTCATCCAGGATTTTTCTGGATACCTAGACAAAGATGAAGAACAACTCCAGTTTCTTCTCCAGGTTGTTGAAGACCATCGCAAGCATTGGACATGGGGAAAAAAGCATACCTTGAGTGGAAATAATGATTAATTATAATAGTTACGCTACTGTCTGATGTTGATGTATAAGGTTGTAGCATATATTCTGCTCGATTTTTTAGTTCATTCAGAACAAAAATTAAATGACTTATAAGGACAAATTTTTCCGAATTTTTAGTTTATTCACAACAAAAATTAAATGACATAATGACAAATTAATCATCAATATAATTTCCTTCTTTTTCTATAACCTGCTCCCACCTGTAAAAAAATTTTTATGCCACGTTTGAAGAAATCCCTTGGTTTCGAGTTAAAAAAAAGCGATCACTTCGTTTTCGATAGCTTCCCTGGATTGCAACTTTTGTCCATCTAGGTGGTATTGCAGACTTCTGAATAAATGGTAGTTTGAAGGTACGATGTCCAAAGGATAAGGTGGATGAGGCATTTTTTCCAACCAAATGCCTCCAATTGGGCAGTGGTGATTCGAGCAGTGTGAGGGCGCGCGTTATCCTGGTGGAATAGAACACCTCTGCGATTAATTAATGCAGGACATTTTTCTTGTAATGCCATCTTCAATCGTTGGAGTTGTTGGCAGTAGACTTCAGCTGTGATTGTTTGGTTATCTGGCAGAAGCTCAAAATGAATAATTCCCTGCATATCCCACCAAACGCACAGCAAAATTTTCTTTGGATGGAGTCCATTCCTCGGTTGAGGTTCAGGCTTTGTTTCACGGCTAAGCCACTGATGTCGACGCTTAATATTGTTATAGAGGACCCACTTTTCATCCCTAGTGACGATCCGATTAAAAAACGGTGCCTGCAGCTGCCGAGAATGCAGTGATGTGCAAATATCGATTCGATGTTGAAGATTCGCTTGTGACAAATCATGTGGAGCCCATTTTCCAACCTTCACTATTTTTCCTAACAGCTTTAAATGACGATGAATGGTCATATGGCTAACGCCGAGTTGCAGGCCAAGTTATCTTACAGTTACCGTTGGGTTTTCCTCCATTGTTGCTTTCAGCAACTCTTCATCTAACTCATTTGGTCGTCCTGTTCGTTGATGATCTTTCAGACTGAAGTCTCCATTTCTGAATTTCTCAAACCATCTCCTACACATCCATTCGCTCACAACATCATTTCCATAAACTCTTTGACTGTTTCTTGCGGATTCACTAGCATTAGATCCTTTATGGAACTCATACAGCATCACATGTCGAATATGCTCTTTCGTGCTCCATGTTTTTTCAATTACTGTAATATCGTAGGGGTGGCGTTGTAACTGTATGAAAAACACCAGAGAAAATATTCACTAGCCTAATCCTACACTAGCCTAAGTCATTCTGTATCGTGATAAAACATGTGTGAACCTGTCGCCGCGTGTATTTTGCAACATTTCTAAAACTATTTCACATTATCTTGAGGTTATTCTATTATCTATCGTCCGTTTTCTAATCGAGCAGAATTTATGTTACAACCTGATGCTGCATCTTAATATTACGATAATGTCTTGTGCACTTCCTGCTAATGTAGGAACATAATAAATTGTTTAAATACATTTGGAAATTGTTTATATTCACACTTTCTGAGAATCTCGTATCCAATATTTCGAAGCCATTGAGCGACCTCTAAATATTAAAATATCTCAATAAAACTTTGTACACAGTGTTTCTACATCATATGGCATACTTTGATGGGGTCAGAAACTTAAAAGTTGAAAAATAAGTGGCACCCTAATATATATATATATATATATATATATATATATATATATAGAAGAAAGAGGAGAAACTAGCGAAGACAGATGCTGTTTAGACATTGTACTGTCCTCTTAACTTCGTGCAAATGTGGAGCGGCCAAACATACCTCGCTCACACATCATTTTTCTTCGCCGATAACACAAACGCAAAAATGGCGTAAAAGGCAAGTATACAAACGCGTGACAGGTGTTTTTCAAACATTTAAAATAAAATATTTGCAATTCAACTCCAAACCTTTCGTCGACTGTATGCTGATAATGAAACAAAAGTCGAGAACAAAGAAATAACGAAAGTCAAAATAAATTTTCTATTAAATTACTTAAATAAGTTAGTTTTTTCTTGTATTTATGAATAATAAATTGTATATGATGTGATTCCCTATTTTATGTCCTCACTCATAACCAAAATTTAAAAATTAAATCATAAATGATTGTGCGTTTTTTTTTGTTTTTTTTACTGTCACTTTCTATTCCAAGAAGCATTTCTTTATCAGATAAAATTTACTTTATTTTCGCTTATATATAATTAGCCCAAATTCCTTACAACGGCTTTCTAATATTATTATTATTATTATTATTATTATTATTATTATATAGATGTGATATCTATAATAACTTCTCTTATATTTTCACTCTGAGTAGACTGGGTATAAATAAATTATTATTTCTAAATTGGAACGGGAATGTTAGGATACTCACAGTAAACGAGGGTAAAGACGGGTTCTGACCCAGGGATCGATTCCTCGGAAAGTGAACCTGCGAACAATTGACCCTATTTGTTTCTATCGACCGAACTGAGTGTGAGGGGACACATAGTCTGATCGGTGCGTCCAGCACCCTGGGAGTAAGTGGGTTTGTCCGATCTTCTACTTTGGAATAAGTGATTGATTGGCTGAAGAAGCTTGTTTGGCGGTAACCGAGCGGAGCCGAAACTTTATGCGGAATGGCTCTCGATATCGGTACTGTTATCCTTTCCTTTTAATTTTGGTCAATGCGACTGTCGTACAGTAAAATTCGAGGCTTCTTGGGTGGACCAACTAAATACTAAGACGTAATTAAAAAGTCTTTGACAAACGCTTAATATATTGGCAGTACTCAATAAACAATGAATTTATTCTATTTTTGTAACACCTGACAAGATATTCTAATATTTTGGTATGTCGCTATACATTAACTTTTCACTATTTTATAAGGTTTTTGCTATATTTATTTTTCAAAACTGGCACACAAGGGTGTCTTTTTATCATCATGACGTCACAGGTACTCGATATTCTTCATAAAGGTGTAAAACTTAAAGGTATTATCAAGGTCATGAGTGCATTTGAGACAGTATAGTAGTATGGGTCCATTGGACAGTACAGCAGTATGGGTCTATTTGGAGCGAGGGGGTGAGAGTTACATTTGATGCGAGTGGGGGTAGTGGAGCAGTGGGGGTAATTGTAGGAGTGCCAAGGGGTGTGCCACCACTCAAAAAGTAGAAAAGTGAATAAAGAGTAACCTAATCTAACTAAATTTGAAAATAAAAATTGCTGTGTATATATACTGTACGAGGGTGGGTTGAAAAGTAATGCCTCCACTCAAATAAATTTTAAACGGGTGGAAGGATTTTATTGAAACAAAAGCAGATATATACCTTAGAGTTTATTCTTCGTGGTCCTTAGTTCCTTCGGCAGCTGGTTGAACAGTCTTGGTCCTTTCACAACAAAACTATTTTCCTTCATAGTTGAGAATGTTCTCTGTTTAGTGTTTAATTTGGGAACACGACACATTCTTCCTTTTCTACTTTCCACTGTTGTTCGAGTGGTTATAGGGTTCAAAGTAAGATTAGGGATTAGTTCCTCCATTATTTTCCAAGTGTAAATAATGGTGTAATAATCTTTTCTTCTTTCCTGTGAATATAAGTTTAATTCATGTAACTTTTCCCAGTAATTTAGTTCTTTGCGCCCATTGATCTTGGCTGTGAAGCTTCTTTGAATCCCTTCTAGTTGACGACTGTCTTCTTTTTTATATGGGGATGTTAAGACCTAGCAGTATTCCAACTTGGGTATGATCAGTGTTTTCAAGAGAGGTATCATTATATTCCTATCCCTTCTTTTAAAGGTTTTCAGTATCTGTCCAGCTATTCTTTTTGCTCTGTTTACTGTTATCTTATTTTGTGTTTCAAATTTCGTATCGTCAGTCATTACAACTCCTAAATCTTTTGCTTTAGAATTTCTCTGAATTTCCTGTCCATGTCGGGTATAGTATTCCATGGATTTTAGATCCTCCTTTCTCCCGTACCTTAACAGTTGAAATTTCTCAGTATTAAATTTCATATTGTTGCCTTCAGACCAATTGTAGATTCTGTTCATGTTTGTTTGTAGAGATCCTATATCCTCTGGGTCTCTTAATTTTTTACTAATTATTGTGTCATCGGCAAAAGATGTTACTCTGCCGTCAATGGTAACTTCCTCACCTATATCAGTTAGCATGATTATGAAAAGTAATGGAGCTAATACTGTGCCTTGTGATACTGAGCTAAGGACCTCTGACTCTGATATTCCTTGAACTTTAACGACTTGCTGCTGCTCACTAAGGAAATTATATACCCATTTTCCTACTTTCCCTGTTATTCCCATATATTTCAGTTCGTGTTATGATTCTGTGGTCACACTTGTCGAACGCTTTGGCAAAGTCTGTGTATATCACATCATAGTTTTCATTATGCTCAAGTGCATCAATATTGTTGTAGTGTTCTATCAGTTATGATAGACATGATCTTTCTGACCGGAATCCATGTTGGTTATCATTTAATTTTTTCAATTTCCAAAAGTCCTAGACTTTTTTCTCTAGCTATTCTTTTATACAGGGTGTCCCATAAGTCTGGAACCATAGGGTAAAATAAGTAATTCATGTTTTTCCGTTTATGCAAGTGCCCATGATGTCTTTGAGTAAGGAAGAACGCATCCAGGTAATTCTGCGCGTAGGAAATCGGAGTCAGAGGGAGGTCGCTGAGGAATTTAACAGATTGCATCCGGACCGCGCGCCGATAACACACAGCTGTGTCGGCAAACTTGTAGCAAAGTTCAGGGAAACGGGATTCATAGGAGATAAACCACGCAGTGGACCTCCGAGGACATTCACCGAGGATGACACAGCCGCTACCATCCTCGCTCATTTCACAAACAGTCACAAAAAGTCTCTTCGGCGGTTGTCCGCTGAGACAGGAGTGTCGAAAAGCAGCATCCACCGCATTCTTCAAGCACACAAATGGCATCCTTACAAACTTCAAATCCTGCAGAAATTAAGCGAAGATGATCCAGACCGACGGATGGAATTTTGTGAATGGGCTACCATTCTGTTCAGTTCTGCTCAGTGCACATTTGCGGGAGCGCATCATCGACGCATGTAACACCATCACTCCTGATACCATTCGCCGTGTGTTTGCTGACTGGATATCTCGTCTGCATTCGTGTATCAATAATAATGGTGGACACATTGAAAACGTTCTGTGAATAAAAGCCGTTTTTATTGCCGTTTTTATCATTTTGCCCTATGGTTCCAGACTTATGGGACACCCTGTATATTTTGGTGAGATGAGATGTAAGTGATACTGGCCTATAGTTTTTGGCCTCGGATCGATCTCTTTCATGTACTGGAACCATGTTCGCTCTCTTCAGGATGCTCGGTATTTCTCCCGTGTCTAGTGATCGTCTCCATATCCAATGTAGGGGCTTAGCGATTTCATTCTTGCAGCTTTTGATCAGTGTGGCATTCCATTTGTCCGAGCCTGCCGCCAAGTATGCTTTTAGTTTCCTTATAGCTTGTGTAATATCATCTGTTGTGAAGTCGAAGTCCGTTATACTTTCCCCTGATAATTCTTCTTCGAAAAACGCAAATTAGTTTATCAGTTTCGGGATACTGAAAGATGATTCGTACTGAGCTCTTAATATTTCAGATACTTCTTTTAGATCATCGGTTAAAACATTGTTTTCATTCTTCAAAGGTCCGATAGTCGCGTGGTGTTTCGATTTCTTTTTGCAAAATTGTAGAAGTACTTTAAATTAACATTTATCTTTTCTATAGCGTCATCATCTTTCTCTGTATGTTTCTCACTTAAACTCTCTATGACACAAGCCATACTCTACATTTTATAGTTTAATATTTTTCTAATGTTGTTGTCTTTGCAGTTTCTTAATTTTACAATCACTCTTTTTCTCTTGCAAAATATTGGTGTCTTTTGTTTCTCGAACTTGCTTCTCTTTCCTCTTTGTGGCATTTTTGGGACATGTCTTTCCACAATTTCTAGGGCTTCTCTTCTGAAGTTATTACCATTTCTTCCGCTGTCTTACCCTTGAAGATGATTTTCCAATCTATTACTTCCATGCTGGATGCAATACCTTCCCAGTTTATAGCCTTGGAGTGAAAATTAAAAATTTCGAATTTTCTTCTTTCTATAGTACGAGTACTTTCCTTCCCTGTTGCTTTTATATTGGTTTTTATTTCATTAATGTTGTGATCTGATATTATTGTTGTGGATATTTCTGTTATCAGTGAGGTTGTTGTTTGTAAATACTGATCTAGGCAATTGTTTTTTCTTGTATTTTCTGTTTTTTTGTATAATAGAAATTCATGGGCTAGAGCTAGCAGCATTTTTGCCTCCTCCTGGTCTTCCCATGTGCCTCCTGTCTTGGTTTGTACATATATTTCTTCCTATCCTTTTATATTTCATAAATGAGAAATTAAAATCACCGCAGAGAATAATATTTGGGGTTGGGAAGTGTAGATCTTTCACCCAGTTCCTGACCTCCGTAATGGTATCTTAGAATTTTGTAGTTGGAGTATTCGGCTGTCTATATATTACAATTACCACCATATTTAATTTTTTAACTTTTGCTGCTACTGATTCTACGTAGTTGTTTGAAGTATAAGGTTGTAACATATATTCTGCTCGATTTTTTAGTTCATTCAGAACAAAAATTAAATGACTTATAAGGACAAATTTGGCCGAATTTTTAGTTTATTCATAAAAAAAATTAAATGACATAATGACAAATTAGTCATCAATATAATTCCCTTCTTTTTCTATAACCCCACCCACCTGTAAAAAAGTTTTTTATACCACGTTCGAAGAAATCCCTTGGTTTCGAGTTAAAAAAAAGCGATCACTTCGTTTTCGATAGCTTCCCTGGATTGCAACTTTTGTCCATCTAGGTGGTATTGCAGACTTCTGAATAAATGATAGTCTGAAGGTGCGATGTCCAAAGAATAAGGTGGATGAGGCATTTTTTCCAACCAAATGCCTCCAATTGGGCAGTGGAGATTCGAGCAGTGTGAGGGCGCGCGTTATCCTGGTGGAATAGAACACCTCTGCGATCAATTAATGCACGTTTTTCTTGTAATGCCATCTTCAATCGTTGAAGTTGTTGGCAAAAGACATCAGCTGTGATTGTTTGGTTATCTGGCAGAAACTCAAAATGAATAATTCCTTGCATATCCCACCAAACGCATAGCAAAATTTTCTTTGGATGAGGTCCATTCCTTGGCTGAGGTTCAGGCTTTGTTCCACGGCTAAGCCACTGATGTCGACGCTTAATATTGTTATAGAGGACCCATTTTTCATCCCTAGTGACGATCCGATTCAAAAACGGTGCCTGCAGTTGCCGAGAATGCAGTGATGTGCAAATATCGATTCGATGTTGAAGATTCGCTTGTGACAAATCATGCGGAGAAAATATTCATTAGCCTAATCCTACACTAGCCTAAGTCATTCTGTATCATTCTGTATCGTGATAAAACATGTGCGAACCTGTCGCCGCGTGTATTTTGCAACATTTCTAAAACTATTTCACATTATCTTGAGGTTATTCTATTATCTATCGTCCATTTTCTAATCGAGCAGAATTTATGTTACAACCTGATATTTATAGTCATGTCTGCCTTACGTTTTCGTGTGTACAAATAGCACATCCTCCTTTACGCTCTACTGTTCTGTCGGGACGTTGCAGTTGTCAATTTGTATATCTCTTTGGTCGATGCAAAACTTACTGTTTTCACAGTTCATCTGGCAGTCTTTCAGATAAGTTTCCATGAAGTGTGTAAAGTTTGATCTTGTTTCTTGCATGAATCCTTTCAGGTATGTAACCATACACGAATGTTTGACATAATTTTTGGAAATAGCTCAGCTGGGGTGTCATTGATTACCTCATAGACTTTGGTCTTTTGGTCTTCAAGTGTCTTAGGCTTGGTAAAATAGATCTTGTTTTTTGTATATTATGGTGTTCCAAAGGCAATGTTTAAAATGCATTGAGCTGTTTCCTCTTCTTCCACCACCAAAACACCTTTTCATCATCAAAGAAATGTGGTTCAATGCATGCTTGGATACATCTCAAAATTGAAGGCCCTGATAAAATTTCTACACAAAAAATCCTTCATAAATAAAAAATCTCTTTATTTACATTCCTATCGTTTCCCAACCCTTAGCACAGGGCTGATTGTTACTGTGCGCGGCGCCTCGTCGGCAGCAGCACACGCCATCACTGAAAGTCTCTCCCTTCCTTACCCCTGCCTCTATTCTCTAATGCCTACTTCCTTATCCAACGGACCATGGCAAGAATAGCCACTGACTACATGTGGAAGCCATGATGTAGTACAATAAACAAACAAATAAGACACAGGGGATTTGCGTCGTGACAAAGACAAGCCGATTAGGGACAAATCTGACTGGACACAGTGAAAACAGTCAACAATATTTCAGGTCAGAATTGCCAAGTCAAATTACCGACTGTCACTACATCCATCCTGAAAAAAGTTGAAAATCGCTAGATTCACAAGAAATGTTTTAAATATTGGTACATAAAGACATCCACGTAAACACAAGTAAGTGACCAATATACGGATTTCAGGTAAGTAGAAAAAAAGCGACTAGATATATAAAGCACTTTTGTAGGTAACATGAAGAAAAAGGGAAAGGGTAAGAAAATGTATTTTACGTGGCCTTTCTAGGGGGGGGGACAAAAGTGGTGTTAGCCCTACCTTTATCAGAGTTTTAGGGCCATGGCTCCTTTGGTTCCCCTTGGATCCTCTAATGTTTATACACACAAGTTTTTTGTTAAGGCTAAGGGCTTAGAGAATTTATTCTTAAGAATTGTTAATCTTTTACATGACCTCAGAATTTTCATTCCTCATTCATCATTCATTTACTTTCCTTACTTCTCCCTTGTCCCAGGGGCGTAGCCAGGGGGGCCACTGGGGCCATGGCCCCCCTCAAACCAACATAACAGTATTCAATTTTTCATATGATAATCTGAAATAATGGTCGTTCGGTTGGATGGAGGAAAGCGAATCTAACACACGTTAAAAAAAGTGTTTGTAAAACAATCTTTCAAAACTTTCTTCTCTTTTTTTAATCACAATCAATCATACATATTGTGAATTTGTTACATTGGTCCATAGCATGATAGTACCAATTATGATTGACATCAAAATTGCATAGGAGCGTTCATGTTCTTACATGTCATTCGACACTGGTGCTTTCTGGTAATTCGAACTCGCAACATTGCTTCAGCTTCTTGCAACATTACCAATAACGACAGCAGATGCCGAACGCTTGTTCTCAAAACTCAAGCGAACACTTACTGTAATTAGGTCTACTATGGCGGAGGACCGTTTGGAGGCACTACTTCTACTCCAAGTTCATAGGATGTACACACCTTCAATTGCCGCAGTGATTGACAAATTTGCTACAACCTCGGCTCGTCGACTTCAATTCACATTGTAATTATAAACTACATTTTAGGGCTAGCAAGTAGCAAAACACCCTGTCTAATTTTTTCATACTATTGCGGTTTTGTTCTTTGTCATTCAATAATTCTGTCCATGAATTGCTGATTTTTTCTTCATACTGCTTTAATTTACTTTGCTTAATGTAGCTATTCTTTTTAAGTTATGTTCTAATGCATACATTTGTGTTATAAGCTTAAAGGCAATAATGTATATTGCATGTATTAGGTGTATATGTCATCGATTAATTTTGAATAAAAATTGTACTAGTGTTAGTTTTCAGATACACTAATCATTCCCTACATATATCTTACATGAGGTGGTTGAACTGCTGCTTTTTGATGTTGAAAATAAGAGCTATATTTAGTAAAAAAATGTGAAATATCAGATTCCATTTTTCGTATCCTCATCCTATATTAATTTTGATGGCCTTGCCCCCACTCCCCAATAAAAAATCTTGGCTACACCCATGCCTTGTCCATATCAGATCTCTCTCTTAGGGTATTTGTACTTGAAGGTCATGTAGATATTTGAGAGAAGACGCATACATCTTAGCCAAATTTAATTTGTTTGATTATGGTTTCCATCCTTAATGAAATGGAGAGCTTTGAAATTGCCATGATTTATTAAAAAATGTATGTTAATTTCAAAGCAGTTGGTCAGGCTTGCTGGCTCCCGGGTTAGTAAGTTGGCCACTTATCCTGTTAACCTCAGACAAAAAATGATACTTGAGATGCATTCACTCTCACATTGTGGGAAAATGAGTTCGCTCAAAATGTTATGGCTTCTTTCTCTACCAAGACGGTTATGCCATAATAACCTATAATTTATATGTTGTAGCTGATGATTAATTTTACCAATTTACGTAATAAATGACATAAAAAGAACTCAGTAAGAAAGAATAATTGTGACAATTAGTCTAATTTTAACATGCCACAGAGAATAGTATAAAGACAGAGCAGATCACCTCTTTCATAATTTAGAAATTTTGCATCTTGCCTGTAGTAATATTTGATCAAATGATTCTCACTGTAAACTTACAGACAAGTGTCCATATTAGCTAAGGGGAGCAGGAAGGACCATGATTAAGTCTTACAACTGTCATACTAAAATTAATCCTGGATGGAATGATGTTATTGCCCCTTTGAAGAGAGAATCAAAAGGCACTTGTGGTTTAAGGTGCCTTTATGATAGATCCAGAATAGGACCGGCTACATGAATATGTGTAGAAGTAGGGATCAATATAAAACAGTCATAAGATAGTGTATACTTTAAACAGAAAGAGGAAATTGCAAGACTATGGAAGAACCATTCTTCAAACATTCTTAATAATGTGGGAAGGGTTACTCTTAATATGGGAATGCAATGAAACACCTGCGAGAAGTTCCGAGGAAAATACCTGGACTTCAGTTCCTGAAATTAAGAGTCTGATTAAAGAGTTAAATACTAGTTATGCTTCAGGGGTAGATGACCAGTCGTATGAACACTTCATATGACAATGATATGGAGAGTAGGTAGGGTGGTGGGTCGAATTTGTACCTATGGGAATTTCTTTTCGAATTAGAATTAGTCTGGTGTCGCCAAAGTTGCGTATGGATATGAGAAAGAGACACAAAAACATTACCTTCCTACGTGTATATTTTCCACTGCCCCAAGCGAGCTAAAAATGAGAAAATTCCTTATTTTTTGCCATTTTCATCCAAAAAACAAATTTTGGAATTTTGACTAGCCTGTTATCGTAAAATTTGTATACTGATGAGAAAAATACGCTGTAGAAATATTACTGGCCTTAGAAAAGAGCTTCCACTGCCCAAGGTGAATGAAAAATTGGCCAATTTCCTATTGTTTTAGCTATTTTCGTCATAAGATGAATTTTAGAATATTGATTGGCCTTTTGTTGTAAAAGTTGTGTATTGATGAGTAAAACGTTGTGTAAAAATCTTAGTGGCATCAGACAATATCTTCCACATCCCAAAACTAGTGAAAATTAGCAAATGCCTTGCACTATTTCTACCTATTTTCGTCCAATCTATCTGTATTTGAAGTTATTTTACGAGCACTTTCCTATTGACACGTAATCGTCTAATATCTATCTGAGACGGTGATTTGACCTTTTAATTGCTAAGGGGAAGACAAAGCTGTGTACATCGACACGTCAAGGCAGGGGCGTACCTAAAGTATTTGGCACCCGGGGCGGATCCTTCCTTTGGCACCCCCCATAAATAATTTTAAAATTTAAACACACAGAAAAATATATTATGTTTGCAAGTAGATTTTTAAAAAGTACAGTACTGTCATTATTATTATTATTATTATTATTATTATTTTATTATTTGGGGGGGGGGGGGGGTTAACTGCAAACACGACTCCAAAAGAAGCAGAAAACTATGAGCATTACTCACAAATAACTAGACCACTGACAAAATGAAAATTAACAGTATATCCAGTAAATAAAGGAGTAAAAAAAATTTATCACAATAGAAAAGCTTCAAACAAGTGGTTCTCAAACTTTTTCCAACCAGATACCCATTGAGTTATCAGATTATCAACCCAGACAAGCAGAGACAATTAATTATCAATGCCAATGCATTAACACTAATTCAGTATAGTATAGTATAACGCTAGCTATTATAATTGATATCATTATTTAATAAGCAGTAAGCATTAACAACATATTAATATACAGTGATACTACACTGGACATTGTAAAATTGTTGAACTTGACTAAGCAAATAAGCATTAGTACTAATTCAATATAGAATAGTACTGTAGTTGTTGATGTAAATTTGAAACGGTGTTTACTATAGTAAGCATGTAAACATTAACACATCTCCATGCAGTCACATCATCACCCTCTCTGTCTTAACATCGCCATGTAGTTGCATTAAAAAAAATTATGCAGTTATATCACCACCATCATCGTAAGATCACCACATAGTCATCATAAAAAATCACTCAGTCATACACATCATCGTTACTTCAGTAGTCATGGTTGTAGGAAAAAAGTAAAGTCTAAAGTTTAGTACAAAGTGTGACTTTCCTGTGTTTTTTTACTGATAACCAGTAGTCACAGGGACCACCATTCATAAACATGAGTTTCTATAACATCACGAGGATGCATTTATTATAACATCACGACGATGCATTTATAAACACTTAAACATCACTATGATACCACATTGTCAAAAATTACTGGACACTGGTATAAGTACCATGATATTGTTAGAAACACACGCACTTTATGCTTTATCATAATTATTTAATGAAACTAGGGTTGCCAACTCCATGAAGTTTGAAAAAAAGGACAAGAACATCAATTCCAATATACTGTCTACAAGGTTAGGGAAAGAAGTAAAATTTTATTTATAATTTATTACAATTTATACTGCATGCTTTTTTATTGCATATTTTCTTAAAGTAAATATTTTTATTGATATACAGATATTGACCCATTGAGTCATGCATTGACAAAATTTATGATAACAATATTTATTTTTAAATTTATACTTTTCCGCTACACGGAACGTTAACATTTAAGTGAAGAAATGAATTTATAAAATGTTACTCGACTTAAGACTATAATTATTTCCTTTTAAACAAAAGTTTTGTTATAAAACTGTTGTTTGGAACAAGATTGGTATCAGAAAAGGACAAATGGCGTCCTTTCCGAACTCAAGAAAGGACAAGGACAAAAATCTACAAAAAAGGACTGTCCTTTTCAAAAAAGGACAGTTGGCAACCCTAAATGAAACATACCTCATGTATGTGGAGTCACAGTGTCAAGTGAACAAGACTTGGAATGTCAGTTGCAGCCAGCTGGCTATGCTCAACAAACGTTCGCCTTTCGATGTAATTTTTATCAAATATTTAATTTTTCGTTTGTAAATTTTGTATTGCCAATAAAAATAAAAAATTATTTTATAGTGGAAATTAACATTAAGCTGTTGTAATAGTTTGAACATTTTTTTATTTTTTTTTTACCTTGGCGAATTTTTCATTTGGTTTGAAAACTTGTACTGGTATGTCAACTCTCCCGATGGCACCCCCCTCCTGGCTGTCACCCGGGGTGAAACGCCACCCTCGCACCCCCCTTAGTACGCCACTGCGTTAAGGTCATACAGGGGCATGCCTCTCTCAGTCTGCAGCTGCAGCTGGCCCTCACGCTTTATCAGAATTGCTGGAAGATCCGTGGAAGGTGGTTGTTCTCTGCTGCATGGCGTAGCATACAAATAATAAAAAGTAAGCAACAGCTTACTCTTTATTATTTGTATTTGATTGTCTTTTATAGCATTCTAACTGAGTCTTTGTTTGCAGAAAAATTATTATTCATGAATAATAAGTGAGAAATAATTGACTAAAAGTGGTTCAAACTAGAGAACAATCCAAGTGCCCTATATTTGGGAATCTTTGTTATATGTCTCATAATAGTTTGCCGACTTATGAATCAGTCATGAAGCACTGTCTAATGCTAACAATGTGTTCAGCATCTGACGTTCCTACAGTATTGACAGAAAATGTGGAAAATGTTGCTAGTGAAGTGGAAAAAAATGTGGGCTACATCAAGCAAACCCATTATTTCACACCAACAAGTTGTGGCTAAAATTTAAGCTTATCATGCTAAATATCGGAACATTTTGAAACCCTACAAGCAGCGAAAAGATAATGATTCTTATAAATTGAGGATAACCAATTTCAGAAAAGAAGCTTCAAAGCTATTTGACATTGCCGCTTGAAAATGTAGTAAAGTTTGTAATTGTCCAAAATAGCGAATTCCTGAATGATCAGCGAAGTACAAGAAAAATGATCATAGGAAGTGTTGATCAAAAGAAGATACAACAGATGAGAAAGAGCTTGAAATGAAGAGAAGAATTTCAAGAAAGAATGTCAAAAGCTACCCGAACAACTGTTTCTACAGCCAATATTCAGATGACTTTGTCTTCAGATACTGAGTCTGATGCAAGTGAAGCTTTTTCCCAACAAAAACGTTCATAGCAATACTATGAAGCCCAAATGAGCCTTGAAACTCCCCAGCCATCATCTTCAGGATACTGTCCCAGGGTTAAGCTCTCAACACTAGCTAGAGAGGCCGATCGGCGCAACATATTAGATAGAAGTGCTGCAGCAATAGCTTCAGCGGTCCTACAGGATGTTGGCGTTATTTCTGAGACTAATAGAATAATGATTATTGATAAAAATAAGATAAGGTGAGAAAGAGAGAAGAAGAGAGAGCAAGCGCCAAGTTTCGGCAATACAAATGCCATCCGAGGACTGTACTTTGATGGAACAAAGGACAAAACCAAAGCCAATTTGTAAAAAGGAAAAAATACTATGCTGAAAATATCACCGAAGAATATGTATCTCTTATCTTAGAACCAAGATCGGAATAGAAGCCGGCATCATAGCGTGCCTACAAGATTATTTGTTTATTGCATATTAATGAGTTACCATTAAGACATCTACTACAAATTGATGGTGGGACACATGGTCCAAACGCTTTTTCTGGTCCCATTGGCAAAGCACTGACTAAATGAGGACTTAACCCCATTTCACAGTCTGAGCCTATCGAAGTTCAGGAGCCTTTGCCAATAATCGACAATATAAAAGCTTTGGACAAGGCCCAAAAGTACCTCTTCGAAATGTGTTAAGTAGTATCCTCAGGAGAGTGCCCAATAGATCTGGCCGAACGTAATCCTGGACCTATGTCACATTCTTAGATCATATGTGAGTACAAGTAGTCACTTTGGCAACTTACGTGATAAGAGTTTACGTGCCGGAGTGGTTCAGCATCAAGACTTCTCCATTGTGCTATAATGGGACACGACCCATTTCAATTGGTAAAATGCTCCGGCTCCAGGCAGGTGAAGGAGAAACAGATTGTATATGATACCATTGGCCGAAACAGTTACTTTGCACATCCTGAAAATATACTGCTTGCTATGTTAACAGATATACGAAGTCGTATTCGAGAAATTGCGCTGAGAAGAATCCCAGCAGCACGTTTACAGCAGAAAGAAGGGAACTTACCTACAGTCAGGCAGTTCAGGATTCCACCCATCAACTATGATGTCATCGACTATTCTGATCTCATAGATTGGCAGGCATTTGAGATAACAGAACCTCCACTTACAAAAATATGGGATGATAACGAGGTCCAGTCTTACAGCAAGAACGTAGCCACACTCCCCTCCACGTTTGAGATGGGGGAGATGCCCTGGCGTACGCAAGCTGTGGAGGGATGCGTTAAGTTAGTAACTGAGGCATCATTATCTGTGTGTGGTGAGTTACGGAGAGATGGTTTCATTAGGATTAAGTTGGAATCCCCAAAACTGATGGGAGTATTAGACTCAAGGAAAGATTAAAGGTATAAACTTAGTGAACAATGATCAGAGTGAAAATGTAACACGCGCGGAAAGTGCCTAGTATGGTTGGTTCGATGGGCGGGCACGGCCGGAACTCGATATGCAACCACCTCCTCGTAGTGAATTCTGAATGATAAGAAATTCAAATTACTTATCAGCTGAGAGTTGCATTTATATTTTTAGAAATAAAATAGACTGTTCTGTGGCCAGTAATGCTTTTACAGTTTTTTTTTCCTCATCAGTAATAGTATGCAACTTTTACGGCAACGAGCCAATCAAAATTCCAAAATTCACTATTAGACGAAAATAACCAAAAATATGAAAATTTCTAATTTTTCACTCGCTTTAGACAGTGGAAGATATTTTCTATTGTCCGTAAGATTTTTACAGTGTTTTCCTCATTAAAACGCATCTTTTATGACAACAGGCCAATCAAAAATCCCAAATTAATTTTTTTGACGAAAATAGCCAAAAATAGGGAAATTGCTAATTTTTCACTCGGTTGGGGCAGTGGAAGATATTGTCTGAGTTCAATAAAATTTTTAAAGAGTATTTTGCTGATCAAAATGCAACTTTTACGACTAAAGGCTAATCAAAATTCTAAAATTCACTAATTCGACCCACCCTAATGGGGAGTCTGCATATCTTATTGCTTTTCTCAGTCATACTTACTCATAGTTATATTTATGCAGAGTAAATTAGGGTATAGTACATCTTACACCTTGTCAAAAATAACTATGGGAACATTCTACACAGCATTAATTACAGGCCTATTGCTGTCACGTCCTGCTTCCTGAAACTAATATAGAAACGTTTACTATGCCAATTATATGACTGGATATGGGCATCTCCTAATCAGTTTGGTTGTAAAAGGTGCCACTCAACTGATCTGTGTGGCTGTGTTGAAGAAAATTATATTTAAATACACTGGCAGTAATTCAGCCATTTATAGATGTTTTCCGGATATAAACATAGCAAATGATAGAGTGAACCACAATATTTTATTTAAAAACTTAAGGCCAGGAAAGCTCCTAGTAGTTTGACCGCAAAATGGGAGAATGCAAATTGCAATGCAATGTTGAACAATTGTTGCAAAGGGGGTGGGTTGGCACCCATGTGGGAGGGGGTTGGCACCCATGGGGTAGGGGGTATGCAAGCAAGGGGGAGGGTGTCTAGCCCCTAAGCTGCATGAGGGGAGGCCCGGGAGAATGACCTCCCCCAAAAGAGGTTCCTTGACCTAGGAAGGTAGCCTAAGAGAAAAGAGAGAGAAGGAGAGAAGGTCTTTTAGCTAGCATATATCGACGCTTAATGAAGCTCTTGGCAGCCTCAGTTGGCTTAGAATTCTTAATCAGCCAGTTAGCTTAATCTGGCTTAGAAGGCTTAATCAGGAGGAGTGTAATATATATATATATATATATATATATATATATATATATATATTAATGGAATAGATACTTGGCCCACAAAAAAAATTATATATTTATTGAATTAAAAGCACACACATACATACACTTCGTATATAACTTAAACAGATGCATGTAGAGAAGAGTT